>VDFB02160720.1:0-22474 GCA_007258455.2 Sequoia sempervirens | reverse complement strand
TGACCCTTTTTTATTTTGTTTCTTCTTACTTTTGTGGTTAGGGTGTTCATCCTCCCCAAATCCCATGAGATGTACGTAGGTATCCATTGATGGAAAGGTATCAATAGGTGCACTACCTCGTAAGTCCTAGTCAATAAGTTTAGGATGGCAAAGGGAAAGACTGATGGAAAAGACGGATAGGCAATCAAACATGGATGAGAGATCTACATCATCATATGTGAGTATGATGGACTCTTCCTCAGGTATTTCCTCAAGGATACCATTATCCACACTAACATTATTGGAGGCACTAGTTGATGGTGTGTGACCCTTTTGTTTCATTTCATAACCTAAGCCCAAGTGTTTTGGTCACACAGGAGTATCAACATGTTTTTGTCTTCCTTGTTCTTCTATGTCGAGGCCTCCCCCTTGATAATTATACTTTTTAGCTGACTTAGAGGCATGAGGATAAGTCTCTTGGAAATATTCCTTAAGAGGGGGAGAAAGTTCAGGCTCCTCATGGTATATCCATTGCCTGATATCATCTTCTGGTTGATCTTGTCTTGTCCCAGGAGATCGAAAAGTGCTAGACCCCACATTCTTATAACTTAAAGTGATTGCCTTCTCTTCTTCTTTTGATGTGGATTGTGAGGGTTGGTCATAAGTATGAGGTGATGGTGGCATGGTTGCCACATTTAAAGCCGTGCACATCTCGTACTCACCACAACCTTTGTCTATGATCTGGACCTTTGTGATCGTGGATTCAGATGTAGAAGAATGAATGGATGAAGTGGATGATGGGTTAGAAGATGGATGAGAGGATGATGCCTAAGGTGCCCCCACTTCCACTCATGGTTAGTAGTGAGAGTGAGGGAAGGAAGCTTCTAATGCATGACAATATTCAAATGGTTGCAGATCAGCATGTATAGTTACTTCCATCCCATTAATTGGGAATTTCATACATTGATGGTAGATTGATGGGATGGCTTGCATGGCATGGATCCATGGGCGGCCAAGAAGGAGGTTATATGGAAGGTCTAGATCAAGGACATGGCATGTGGTATATTATACAATAGGGCCAACTTGAATTGGAAGACAAATAATTCCTTCGGAGTCACGTTCTACATTGTCGTATGCTTTGATGGTGATAACCTGGTTGTTCAAGTCAACATGGGTGTAGCCTTTCTGTTTTATGAACTTCAATGTACAAAGATTAAGGGCAAAGCCATTATCTACCAATACCTTTTTTACTTTATGTCAGGCTACAAGGACCTCAATGTGAATGGGATGATTATGGTTCGAATCAATACAAGGCATATCATTTTGACTGAAGCCTAGCTGATGTGTGGATGACAAGTGGCCTACCAAAGCTTGGAATTGGGTAAGATCTATATCATTAGGGACATGAGTATCCTGCAAAGCTTTAGTGAGTATTTCTTGATGAATAGGAGAAGACTTAAGCAAATCCAGGATGGATATTTGAGTTGGTGTCTTTCCAAGGTGATCAAGGATATTATACTGAGAGCTTACAAGAGCTGGCTAGGTGGACATGGAGGCTCCATGAATGGTGATGCGGGTGTGGCAGGTTGTGACAACACATTGCAGGTCTTTTCCTTTGACATGTATCATGAACACATGAGGCTCTACCTGACTGATGCACATAACAATGCCCTCATAGTTATAGGGCACGTTCTTGTAGCCGACATTATTTGTGCTATTATTTTGATTTTTGTTATTGTTCAACCTAGGATTTTCATTGGACACACTAGCACCTTGATTATGTTTTGGGAAGGCGTTTTGGTATATCTGGAGTCGAGCATTGGAAAATGTGGCCTAGTTTGCATCCACTTGGATATCACCTCGATCTATAAGATCTTGGATGTACATTTTTAGTCCTTGACATTTGTTTGTGGAATGACCCTTAATCTTGTGAAAATCATAATATTCATTTTCTTGATACCAGGTAGGCTTTGGTTTAGACTCATCGAAAGGTTTGGTCACATGATATGTGACTAGATAGCTTGCTTGAAGGAGTCTATTGAAAATGGCACTTAACGATTCTCCAAATTAAGTGAATGTGTGTTTATTGTTGCCTTGATTATTTTGATTGGTTTGTTGAGGAGGATGAGGTGCCCCCTATGGTACTGATATGACATTAGAAACTGATGGTTGATTAGGGACATATTGTGACGTCTACGAGGTATTAGCTACCTAAACATGTTTGGTTTCAGTGACACCATCATTGACAACGTTCTTGTTTTTATTCTAGTAGCATGATTTATCCCCAGATGACATGTCCTTATCAAGATTATAAATTTTGATATGTACCTTAGCAATGAGTGCTCTCTCAATGATAGGACCCTTTTCTACTACCTCTGAAAAGGTTGTGACACAATGAAGATTGAGATTATGTGCCATATCTGCATGATATTTTTCCACAAAAAGAGTGACCGTGTCCTTCTCACTGAGCTAAGACTGCATTCGACCGACCAAAGTGCGCCACCTTTGGAGATAGCTTGCAAAGGTCTCTCCCTCATGTTGTTTTTCTTTCAGAAGATCTAAGGTGTCGATATCCTTCTCCAAATTGAAGGAGAAGTGTGTAACAAAATTTTCTGAAAGATCAGCAAAAGAAGAGATCGATCCCTTTGGAAGAGCCATAAACCAATCAAGAGCCACCCCCATTAGACTCCTAGGAAACAACCGCAAGAGGTAATTTTCATTGTGCAGGACTTCTTGACAATGTGAGTAGAACTCCTAGAGATGGTTCTTTGGATCTTTAGTTCCTTTATACTTGTCAAACTTTGGCATTTTGAAATGCTTTAGAAAAGGAACAAGTGAGATTGAGGGATCAAACAAATAGGGAAAAATCTCTTGAAATTTGAAAGACTTTTTGAAGGTCCCTACTTGCAAGTCTTTCAACATGGCTTTGACTTCTTCCCACTCCTTATTAGCAGGTGTGGAGGGAGGATTGGTTGGATTGGGCTGACTATATGGAGCATATGGCTGGTATAAAGTGGATGGAGTTAGAATGGTTTGATCATATGATGGTGGAGGTTGATATGAAGTGACTTGTTGATATTGGATGGAGTATGCAGATTGCAGATTAGCATAAGGTGGTTGATAGGATGATGAAGGTTGATAGTATGAAGTGGAAGCACCTTGCTGATATAACAGAGGTGTTTTGTAGTAGGAGGTGGATGCATTTTGTTGATATGGAGGTTGTTGTTGGTAATAGGATGAGGTGGAAGCACCTTGTTGGTGTGGTGGTTGTTGCTGAGCGTAATATGGATTAGATTGATAATTATAAGTAGTGTTTGGTTGTTGGGTAGCATACGGAGGCTATTGCAGATTGGAGAGTTGATAGTAGGGATTCAATTGCGACTTCCCAGGGATTTGTGTAGGATAGTGGCAGTTTGGATTGTTGAGGATTTTGATAAGAAAGATTGGGATTCATATTGGATGGGGTAGCAAAGGCGACATACATACTTGATGGATGGTAAAGGTATCAAGCAAGAGGATTTCTTTACATTTGTGTCGGGATTTGGGTGTGCTGAGGTGGTTGTTGGTAATGTGGTGGTTGATAGAGAGGATGAGATGGAATTTGATGTTGTTGAGGGACTTACAGTTGTTGGAAAGGTGGATTTTGTTGCAATACCTACTGATGCGGAGGACCTTGTGGCTGGTGAAGAGGTTGCGATGGGTTACCCTGAGGATGATACAAGGGTGGTTGCTATTATTATGAAGGAATCAAGATGTTCTATTGTAGAGGTTGTTGGTGAGATGGTTGAGATGGAATTGAAGTATATTGGGGGGGTTTGCTGTGGTGTTTGTTGCAAGTTTCCTTGCAGTGGTTGTGAAGATGGGATATTGCTCTGAGGTGGTTATTGAGAGGTAAATGGAGGTGGTGATAGGTTGGATGTGGGTGTAGATCCTAGAGGTGGTGGTAACATAGCAAAAGGATTGCCCCCAGTATTCACTAGTGGTTGACTTGGTTGATTAGGTGGAAGAGGTGGTGCAGACGGTACGGGGGTCGGACCTTGTGAGACATTCAGAGGTGGCGAAGGAGGTAGATTTTGTGGTATACCATAAGCAAAGAGATTATTAGGATGCTCCCATGACTGAAATTGAAACCCGAGGGGGGTGTGTGACTTGATAGAGCACGACATTCCCAAACCCAGGTTGATACCAATTATCTATAGGTGGACCCTCAGGGATGTAGGAATTTCCCAGAACGTTATGTGAATTCTAAGGGTCCTGAGACACTGGAGGGGGCGTGATGTTGACGTATTTGGATAGGTTAATTTCAGGTGGCAGTTTTACTCCCTTCAAGAGTAAGGTGGCAAGGATTTTATCCCCATGCTCATTAAGGAGACGATCTGTCATTTGGATGTTGGTGGGATTACTAAGGTATTCATCAACTGTGACCTCAGGCTGATTGAACATGCTCTCGTCACTAGGAGGTGAAGTGTTATGAACCTTGGTATTGGATTGTGATGAGCCACTGTTATTGGGATCCTAAGGGATGTGAGGTTGGGTACTTGAGCCTGTTGTTCTACCATGAGTTTCTTTACTTGCGATTGGGTGGTAATGGGCATGAAAATACAAAACTACCAGGTGGACTAAGATGATGCTACACTCTAGGATGCTCTTAAATAAAGGATCTAGGTGAAGACTAAAGGATTGATTGAATTGGATAATGGATTGATTGATGGATGGATGGTTGGATAGAGGATGCGATTGTATATGATTAGATTAAATGATGGGATGGGATGATTGATAGGATTGGACGATTGATTAGATAGGCTGATGAAACAAATTCTAAACCAAGTTTAGAGATCAAAATAGGTGACGTAAGGTGTTGATGATAAGATTAAAGAATAGATGGATGATTATGACATTGAATCTACCTCAAGATGGAAGTATATTGATTGGGCCGTGGATGATTATTGACTCAGGAAGGATGACAATCCTAAGTGTGAGGGATGATGATCGAGATCAGACACCTAAGCCAACTTGGATAAATATCTTTAGAATGTAGTCTAGGGGATTGGGATTGATGAACCAATAATGGATATGCAATCTAGAGATGTTCTAAGATGCACCTATATGATTTGATCAATGAATGGATAACTTTTGGAAAATGCAAATGGACTAAAGTGACAATTGCAGGTGTATGGATGATGATAAAAAAAATTCATTCATGGCAAAGGACTTAGAAAATGAAAATTTTTTAGTGGCCAAAAGGATTCAGTCTCTAGAATTTGTATGGGAAGTGGATACACCTCTGTGTAGCGCAAATCCGCCTCTTCGGGTCATGACTTCGCCTATTTAGGGACAACAAATTTGCCTTTGTGTTGGTCAAACTCGCCTATTCTGTGGACTCAAATTCACCTATGTCTTCAAGACGCACAAGAAATGGGCAAACTCGAGATGCAATTTTGCCTCTCTCTAGAGGATACACAAGAAATAGGCAACATCGGGGTGCAAATTCGCCTATCTCTAGGGGACACACAAGAAACGGGCGAAGTTGAGGTGCAAATTCTCCTATCTTTGTGCAGGTTTTCCTAAACTCTGATAGAATCGCCTCTAAGTAAGGTATGATCACCTACAATCTCAGAAGACCACAGGAGAACAGGAAAACTCGATTTGCAAAATCGCCTAACGGGGATGAAAAATTCACCTATTTCTTGAACTGTACGGATGGGGAAGACACAGGGAGAAATGAACTCGCCCCTACAGATAAGAGGTTTGCCTATCCTAAGAGATAAATGGACGGGATGACTCAAACTGAAAGCAAGATCGCCCCTGTGGACTACAGGTTTGCCCCAGGAGAGGACAAATTTGCCTATTCTATGGAAACAGGCAGATTCGACGGATGATGATTGACACAGACTCGCCTAAAGGCTGGCCAGACTTGCCTATTCCAGGGAATGGGTAGACACGAGGTTACCTAAAAAGGGAACCACTAGAAAATTCACCTTTGACAAAGATGAACTCGCCTAAAGAGATGACCTAGACTGGACTCAGACACGAAATCGCCCTTTTGCAGGGAAAAATCACCTGTCCACAATGCAAATTCACCTTTGTGAGAAGAAAATTCGCCTATGAGGGCAGGGGTTGACTGTGGCAAAGGACAACAAACATGGAAAACAATAGACAGAAGGGATGGACTGACTCAACTAAAAATAAAAGCACCGGTATCGCACAATGAAGATACGCCAAGAAACACAATCCTAAAATTAGTATTGAAGGTTTAAAAACTTGATGTAGGCCCACCACCTTGAGCGGACAACCCAAGGTTAATATTCTATGATATTGGGGTGGTTCTCTAGATCACCCTTTCTTGCAAAGGCAAATAACTAGCATTACAGTGGCATAGGGTCATCAACAGATGCCACGGGCTCACCTTCACACTCTCTTTCAAGGACTATTGTAGTCCACCATGAGGATTTCTATCTCAACCCAAGGGAGTACATACTTCGGGGTATGGTGCACATCCCCTGCACTACACCAAGTCGTGGCTAAAACACGGGTCTCTATCTAGGCTATATAAGGAAATATCATGCGTCCTCGATATACACTAGGTATGTGAGGCATAATCATGAACACCAACTTGTCACAAGTGTGGATTGGGAGCCCCAGCGAGGTACTGAAAACTCAGACCAAACCTACACATTTTATCTAGGTATCACCCTAGCTTTGATGCTTCGCTAGACACGACGTGACTGGATTGGGGTACAACTTTAGCTCTCCCCCCTTTATATACCCCATTGGTAACACATGGTTGGAATCATCCCCTGGGTGATGAAATCCCAAGCAAGTCCTGCTAAAGGAAGAAGATACTAGATGCTTCAGCTAGTCCCCAGGCTCGCACATAGCGCAAGGGGAGAGCTTAGATGCACTAGTGCCTCCTAGGTAGACCGGACTAGACTAGAGAAAACTATGATTTCTCATCACCCAGGATCACCAAAAGGTGCAAGGGGATTGGATACGTCAATAGTTTACTCCCAAGCACAATAAACAAAGTATATTGACCCTTTAATTAATCTATGTGTGCCTAGATTAGTGCAAAAAACAACAAAAAAAACTAAGATATTTGATTGATCGTATTACAAAAAATGTGTCAGTAATTTTCAACACCGGTCTTGGACGGACGAGAGACAATTGTTGCACAAATCGTTAGTAAAAAGGCACACTCACAAACAAACGAGTTAGAGGATCAGTACTCAAAACTGAAACAAATCGAAGCTGCAAATTGAGGAATTAAGTTTTGGGATTACCTCAAATTCGCCTCTGTGTGGGGAAAATTCACCTATTCCTTCTGATCAAAATCGCCTGTTCTTGGAAGATAGGCGAATTCGCGGTCGTCTATTTTGGAAGATGGGCCAATTTTCATACGCCTCTGTAACTTGATCACTCTCGCTTGTTTCCTAGAGACCCCTACAAGTTTGCCTCTACTACAAGCAACTTCACCCTTGGTTTCAAGTTCACCATTTTTTTACAAAAGGGCGAATTCGAGTTCGCCTTTGTTGACTGCAGATTTTCCTTTGTAACTGGAAAGTTCGCTCGTCAGGATGGATTCACCCTTGTGTGTAAAAATCCGAACCTGCAAAATGTGAAACAACAACAAATGTGAAAGTATAGACTCATGACATGGGTCCCACAGGGCATGCCAGAAATGTGTGCAAGTGAATCCCTATTCTAAAAATGCAAAACAAACAGAATGCAAACAAGGAAAGCACAAACAACACCTCAACGATTAGCCTAGTTGAGCTTGAATAGAACAAAAGATAAAAATAAGTGTTTTACCTTGTCCAAGTTGATGAGTTGGTTGGTCATGTTGATTTTGTTCGAATGTGTGCTCCTTTGGATGGAAAATAACATGCAACATAGCTCTAAATGATCGTGGGATGATGGGGAATGCAATGATGCAAATGGGTATTGCAATGGATGCACATAGTGGATGCAAATGAAGCTGCAACAATGGAGGCTCTTGGCTTGGATGAATGTTTGAGAGTTAGAGTGCCAATGTGTGTTGTATTAGATGATCATTGATACCAAAATGAGGGAAAAATCCTCTAATTTTAGGGGAAATGCCTCTAGAAAGTGAAGGGTCAAGATGAGGCCACCATGGATAAGATCAAGGGCCAGGGTGAGTTGAGGACTGACAAGCCCTCACATCTTGCCATGTGTTAGGTGAGGTGTCAAAAGGGAGGTGAGGTGGAGGTACCTTATGGTACCTAGGGATTGGGACAAGATCTCCTCATAAAGGAGGTCCTTGTCTTTATGTGGGTGATGGGATGTATGAGGAATTTAAAATTCCTCAAATATCAACATGGGGAAGAGGGGAGGAATTAAAAATTTCTTAAAAGACCTAGGGAGAATAAATGTGAATTTTAAATTTACATGGGGAATGGGTTGCCTTCTCCAATAGGAGAGATAAATTAATGAAGGTTGACTTGGGGGTATGCCATAAATGACATAAGGATTAGGTTGACCTAATCAAGTAATTAAGGTTGTGCAAACAAGGGATTAAGTGAGCTAATGAAGAGTTAAGGGCAAGTGGAGAATTATGGAGGATGTGACACTAATCCTAATTAGGGGTATGCACATCCTAATCGTAGATTAATTAAATTAATCTAGATTAAAGAAGAATTATGGAGGATGGGACAAGGAGAGAGAAAAGGTGAATTTAAAAATTGATTTAAATTCATAAAACCAAATGACTAAATTAAATAAATTAGATTATTTATTTAATTTAGAAAGGAAAGGGGATAAGAGATAAAGGCTTTAATTATTTAATTAAATACCTTAGGAACATTAGAAGGGAAATATTAATTAAATAATAAATTATTCAATTAACGCAGATGAAGGGTGCGAGATAGAGGAATAAAAGGGGTGAATTTGACCATATGGGTACAACTTAGATGCCTAAGACTATCAGCGTCCTGCCACTACCACAGCGGGGCTTGGATGATATGCTTTTTCTAAATTTAAACATTTTTTGAATTGTTTCTTTTGATGTTTTTAGTTTTTTTTTTCGTTTTCTAACGAATCTGATCTAAGTGAACTAGAAACTAATACTAAAAATGAAAATTGCAAGAATCTAATGCTATCCATAATTGCCATGAATGCAAATAATGCTATTGCTAATGATTTAAACGTAATAGAAGCTATGCAAACTTAAAATGCAATGTAAAGACCTAGGATGAAATACAATTTTCATATTTTAAACAAAGTAATTTACGGATTACAGTATGCAATGATCTGAAAATGAAATGTTGTGAATGCAAATTTGAAATTAAGCAATGCATGAAATGTACCAATTTAAGCTAGATTTTGTAAAATGCATGAAACAAAAAGTTAATCCACTGAAATAGATAACCAATGGCAGCAAACAAAAACTTAAAAACAAGGTTTTTAGTGTTGTAAAAGGCAGTTTCAGATGTGTACATGGACTGATTCGCCCAAGGTGGCGAATGAGTCCCAATAGGGTTTTTTTCAAAAATTTTAGAAAATTTTAATTGATTTTTATAGCACAGTTTGTCGATTTATAGAAATGCAAGTGTTTGGGTAGTTTCAATGATTTGAGATGCAAAAATGCAACCTATGTAAAACTTACTGTACAATTTTAGAAACCCTAGATGCTAATTAACTAATGCAAACCCTAATGCCAGAGAGCCAAAATGAAGCTAGATCTAGGATGATGATGGAATGTGAAAAGGTGATGTTATTCTAAAATGCGGGTTCACTAAGAATGATGGAAAATGGTGTGAATTCTTTTAAGCTTCTAGAGGTTTTTGGACCTAAAAGGAGAAAAGACCAATTTGTAGCCTTTCCTTTCAAGGCCATTTCTAAGTTTCAATGCAAAAGGGAGGGTGAAGTCCTCACGACAGAAGGTTCTAGAGTTGAATGATGTCTAATGGGGTTCACCACCAAGTGTAAGCTTGGAAAAATTAAAGGAGTTAAGAAAACGATTAGTGATATGCAAGCAAATGCTAAATGACCTAAAAATTCTACAAGAGGAAATAGCAAATAAAGAATAACAAAAAACCAAAGAATCTGAATGGTGTGCACACAGAGCTATGAAGGAATTTGGGAAATAACTTCTGAAATCCACAGAAATTGTTTTGCTTTTAGGCTGAGGTGGGACTCATTAGCCATTCACAAAGATGGGTCCCCATTCTAGACCACACAGCCATAGAAGCGGGTTTCGAGCAAATGGGTATCCAAATCTATAAAAATATCTGAAAACAACCACAGTGGGACTCATTCACCACTTGTGGCAAATGAGTCCAGTTTGGATTTTCTAGAAATTCAAAGTTTGGATCTACTCTTCTCAGTCTGCTCAATCTGTACCTCTAGGTGTCCGGATCTGAAACCCTAATTTTTGGGACTATAAATGACTTTTTGTAAAGATTTTGACCTTGCAAGTAGGGAGATGACTCCAACAAGTTTGAAACCTATTCTTCAATCATCTCCAAGCCTTTAAAGCACCTAGATCTGCAATCACACAAAGAGAGAGAGATAGAGAAAATGTTGATTGTTAGGGAATGGGGGTTTGCCTTTGGTCAAACCCCTTTTAGGTAATTAAACCAAAATGATGAAATAAGATAATAAAGCATGAACATGAAGTAATGCAACTAGAACCTTTCCATGATGATGGATCTTGAGTTGCTGCAACAATTGATGAAGAATCCTGCTCTTGAATGCCTTAGAATTGATCTTGAATGCTATCTTGATGACCTTGTGAAGACTTGGAATGCTTAACTCTTGAATGCTTGACTTAACAACTTGAATTCATGATACTTGGATGAAATGAGGAGTTGAAAGCTTGTTTATATAGGCAATGCACTCACATGACCATTAATTTGATCCTCGAGGATGACATAGGGAAAATTTGAATTGAAAACCCACTTTTCCTGCTCAAAACCTCAAAAATAGGCCAAATGGGACTCATTCACCATCCTGGGCGAATGAGTCCCACCTGGATGGGACTCATTTGTCCAAGGTGGCGAATGGGTCCCACAGGGGCTATTTTGGTCCTAAAGTGTTGGGGAGTGAAGATTTTAAGCTTTTGCGTTGATTTTGTTAGGTCTTTGATCAAAATATGCCTTGGGATGCACAATATGGGGTCATAGGGGCATATTAATGATGATATTAAGGTCATAAATGTAATAATGCCCAAAATCCAATGTGAAAGTGTAGATAAATACACTTTACAACACTAATTTAAGGAAAAATTAAGTCTATTTAGCTTAGAAGGGCCCTAAATCCCATGTGAATGTGTAAAACACATTACAACACTAGATTAGGTCTACTTGATTTATAAGCCTCCCAAATTTAATGTGAAGATGTAAATAAATACATTTTACAACATTAAATTAGGATAGAGTTAGGTTAATTTAGCTTAAAAAGGGCCCAAGACCTAATGTGGATGTGTAAAACACCTCACAACACTAGATCAAGGCAACATTAAGTCCAATTTATCTTGAATTAAGCAAGGTGCACTTTTTTCTACACTACAAGATGTTGATTGCTTTGATCAATTGAAAGATAGTTGGACATAGTGACTTTGCTAGCAATTTTAGTGATGGATGAAGATACAGTTTCTTTGTATTGACAAAGGTCTTTCCTTGATTGATAGTGGTGATATCATTTCCTTTGTTTTATGATCTTCTTGACAAAGGTCTAGTTATAGTGGACTATCTTGCATACATTGATAGTGGGCATAGTGCTATTAAAAGTTTACAATGGTGTGATTTGTTGTTGAATCAGTAACAATGTCTTGAAAATGCTTTAATGCTTATGTTCCATGCATACTTTCTCAGTCTTCCAGTAGGGTACAGTGGTGGCTTAATGTAAGTGAGTTTCATGTTGAAAGGTTCTCATAACAATCTCTCTATTTTACTTTGGACTAATATCATTATGGCAGTGATTCCAAGAACAATCCACAGGTTTTAGTTTACAAGGTTTGAACATAGTGCTATACATGGCCTTGCTAATGAATAGTGTTATTGCCATTTATATACTTACATTGCTCTCTTAAGGAGGAAAAAGGATAATCTTTGCTTGACAACAGTGTTTTCTCTCCATGGAAAGTGACAATGGTTAATGGTTAGTACAGTGAACTTTGGTTTGAGCTTGATTTCATATTTTACTATCTTCTTTTTATGCATAGTGACAGTTCCTCTTTGTCCAAGAAAGGCATCTATATGTTGTGATAGTTTGCAGATGATAAAATCTAGTGGTTGATGGACGATGAGATGATGTTGTTAATTAGAGTGTTAGTGTATCCATGTTTATCATTTGTAGTATGATATGGTTTTTGGAACAATGAATCTTGGAAAATACTATTTTGTGCTATTCATTATCTTTTGGCTTGTTTGTCTCAGTCCATTCAGACTTCCTGTTATTGATAGTGAAATGATAGGTGATCAAGTGATTGTCTCTTACCAAATTGATAGTAATTTTGTTGCAAGGATAGTGGTAGTGATATTATGCTTAGATGGTATGACGAAGATTTGCAGCTCTTAGTTTAGTGACATTACTCTGTCTCCTTTCATATTGCCAGTCTTATGTGTGAATTGACAGTACTATGTATAAATACTCTGAGAATAATGTTTGAAAGTGACAGTGGGTGTGTTGACAATACTTTTGTCACTCTTATTAACAGAGGAGTGTGGAGTATGAGGTTAGTCTGCAGTGGTTTTCATACTTGTTTTGACAATGATATCTCTTATCTTGGTGCAGTCCATGGTATTTAATGTTTTTTTAATGGCAGTAACTTGACAATGCCACTTCATGATATATGACAATGCTCTCCATGCTTGGTTTGGTATTTTGTCTGGCTTCCTACCAATGACAATGGTATACATCATAGTGCTCTTCCTTGCTAGTGTGAGATATTTCAATGAAACAGTGGTGGTTAGCCTTTTAACTCTTGCTCTTGTAGTAGCAAAATATAGTGATATTTATGATTATATTGGTCCACAGTTGCACTCTATGACAAATCATTCTGCTTTCTTATCTTTTACAAGTCCTTTGATGACAATATAACGGAGATATGCATTTTCATGCTTCTTTGCTTGTTGGTTCTAATCTTTTGACAGTGGTCTTGTCATTATTGACGATTGACAATGGACAAGTATGCAATGTTTGCAGTGATATGTGGTTCCTTTCTTTGTAACAGTTTATGTAATGGTTATTTGGCTAGTGCTAGTCATTATAGAGGTTTGAATGTCTTGGTTCATGGATTTCCTTTGCATTATCTTCACTTGCTTGGTGCATAATTATTTGGATAGTGCTAGTCATTAAAGAGTGACCTATTCATTTGCCAAATGACGCAGTGGTTTCTCAGTTGCTTGACCCTTGGGATAGTTCCTAGTGTTGCAGTTTTCTTTCTTCGCTTCCCTTTGTCATTGTTATCAAAGGGGGAGGTGGTTCATGCAGATCAAGGAGAACAATGAGTAGTCATCATGCTT
This sequence comes from Sequoia sempervirens, assembly GCA_007258455.2. NCBI lineage: Eukaryota > Viridiplantae > Streptophyta > Pinopsida > Cupressales > Cupressaceae > Sequoia > Sequoia sempervirens. Next base: position 9,011 of record VDFB02160720.1, on the reverse strand, counting down.
TGGTGATCAATATGTTATGCTGATCAATGCTTGCTTTGATGATGGAATTAGTTGGTGGAGTATGCAAATGATTAGTTGACATCAATGCCAAAGGGGGAGTTTGTTGGAATTGGCTTTGTTTGTCATTGATGTCAAAGGTTGATAAGTTGGTTATATTACAAGATTTTTTTGTTCATGTTCGTCATGCAAAAGAGTTGCTTCATTGAGTTGCTTGTTGTTGATGCAAGTTGAAGATGTCAAAGATGACAAAAGGTTTGTTAATCAGGGTACATGTTCATTCATCAATTCATTCATGATGCTTGATGCATATTGATGCAAGGTACTAGTTCACATAATGTTGATGCAAGTTGGTGCAAGGTATTTGTGCATTCAATTCACGATGTAGCAGTGAATTCATTAGTTGCATTCAATTCTTATAAGGTGTTGATGCAAAATGCAAAGTGCAGATAGTTGCTCATTCAGAGTGTTTCTTCATGACAAGATTTATCATCCTAATCATAGAGTTGCTTCAGGAGTTGGTGGTACTATTCATTGTTTCATTTTATGATTCATCTCATGGTTGATGCTTTGACATGGTACAAAGGTGCATAGGCATGCTACAAGGTTGAGAGTGATTTATATTATCATTGGTGTTCATAGTTTATGTATCAACTTGAATTGCTTTAGTTTTGCTTTAGGATGGTCAAAGTTTTTGTTGACATTGAGTTGCTACAGGAGTTGCTAGATCTCATGATGTTGAGAATTTGATGTTGAAAAACCATACATGTCAAAGATACTTAGAACCTTGTTCACAAAGATACAAGTGCATTGCTTCATGGTGTTGTTAAGGAATATCATTCATATCATGGCTGAGACAAAGTTACAAAGACTTGTAAAGGGTGAAGCTAGATGGTGGTGTTCTCAATTTAAGGTTTGGATTTTTGAAATCTTTATTATACAAAGCATCTCTAAAATCCTAAATCCTAAAGGCACCTAGGGTTTATATGGCTGTCAATGTTCAATATACCTTTATGTTATGATTGTCTATTGACTTACTATAACTAGAGAAAATTTTCTTAAAGTAATGACCTAATGGGTTAAGTGTGTTGGATAACTGGCCCCTATCCTTAGGGTTTAACCGACCAGCCAAGTTAAAGTTCTAAATCTCATCGCCCAAAAGAAAATCAATGGTCATGATTTAATTACTGGTTTGGCCGGTTATGAGAATCAAAGGTTCTCATTTAAAACTGACAATGGATAAACTTATGGAGGTTTTCACTTTGATAGGCCTTTGGATGTCATTGTGTTTATTTTTAGATATACATAGTCTTGTAAGTGTTTTTAAAAGGAACGATGGATTGTTGAGGACTATCAGAGCTTTGAGAATATTGTGTGTGTGGTTTGTACTTAGTGTGAGGGTGTTGAAAACTATGATACCACTCTTTTTTCAAGACTATGCATAATGACATAGACTTGTATAACATAATATGAAAGAGTTATGTGGTTTGTTATGACTGTATTTTCATGAAATATATTTGCTTTGCATAGTGTAGAGTAATCTGAATGTAATATTTTTGTCTAGAATGTGATAAAAGTCAGGGTTCTGTGTGAGTGAATTAAAGATCTGGTTACTATGGTTTTGTCAAAATTATGCACGTAGAGGAAGACTGGAGTTAGTGTATGTATAAGGATTATAGTGTTCATGAAGTATGTTTTCCTTTGGACAAATTAATATGATTTGAACAAGATCATATCTCTTTAGAGTTTGTTTGGGAATAAGGAAGATGGTATTTGTTGAATTGTTGATGTAGAGATAGAGCAGTGAATTGTCTGGAAACAGAGTAACCCTCTGAGCTTTGTTTAGTTCTTCTGAAGTGGTGTATGTTTTCCAGTGAAGCAAGGTGTTTTTCCAGTGAGGCATGTTGATTTTCTAGTGAGGCATGTTGGTTTGCCAGTGAGGCATGTTGTTTAGCCAGTGAGGCATGATGGTTTGATAGTGAGGCATATTGGGTTGCCGATGAGGCATGTTTTGCCAATGAGGCATGTTGTCTTGCCAGTGAGGCATACAATTTGTAACCAGTGAGGTTTTGGCCAATGAGGCTTAATGAAACTTATTTTCAAAGTGGTTTTTCACCCTTCTAGGGTTTTCCACTCATAAAACTTGTGTTATGTCTCCTCTTAGTGGTTTGTAATGTTGTGCTCGATTGGTCATCTTTGTTCAAGTATTATTTTCTTATTTGCATATCATTGTGACTCCCTCAACATTCAATACCTATAATGTTTGAAGTGTTTTCAATGGGTCTCTTTGCATAATACACGTGAATTAAGTTTTGAAATTGGATTTCTCGAACCCGCCCGGATTCACCCTACCGGTGGTCATATTACTCCAACGTCATTTCCTTCATAATCGCTCTAGTCCTTATTTTAATTAAATGTCATTGTTAGGTTATTTGATTAAATTCGCTATTCTCCTATTAATCGAAAAATTAAAGGTTATTTGATTAATTCATCATTTCATTAATAAAATCCCGCCAGATTGAATAATTCCCAATTATTTTAATTAAAAGATTTTCTAACTCTTCCAAAACTGCTTTCAATGAATAGTTTCTGTTTTGGATGCATTTTCATTTTGGTAAATTCCTCCAGCACTTCAGAAATGTTGTAGAGAGAATCATTAGCTGGAATTCCATTCTTTCCACATCAATTTAAAGGCATACTCCAATGTTTTAGAAGAATAGGATGTTTTCATCCTCATTGATCTCAACAGTGAATAACAGGTCGCTCCATCTTGGTTTTTCTCAATGTTGGTGGTGATGTTGGATCAGGCGTTGGGTGGGACTATCAGTCTGCAAGAGCAAGAGCCCTCTTGTAATTTCATTCTGAAATCTTGCATAACATTTCTTCCTATATATGGTCCCATGGGAGGCTTGACACCTATTTTGTAGACAGGGAGTCCTTGGGAAGAGTTAGATTTGAGGTCTTTTAGGAGAAAATGGGAACTACAGAGTGAAGGTATTTGTTGAGAGTGGGGAATTAGGGTGGGGCTAGAAATTGCCCCTACAGCTTAGGAGTTTTTTATGCAACTTGTCTCTCATCTAAAATTTTCAATTCTTATTAGAAAATAAAAATGAGAGAATTTTTATTTATTTATTATTTTTATCAAAGCACTACAAATTCATTCCTTAAATTTTGGGAGCTTAAAACTTTTTAAAATTAAAATCCATGGGACAAAATTTCCAAACAATTTACTGGGCTAAACATGGCTGCTACTCAGCTGAAAGTTACACTGGGAAGCCCCTCAGGACCTTGCCTTGCCTCTCTCTCAAATTCTTGGGCAACCACTTGGGGCATTTTGTGGATCATCCCTGTTCAAACTAGGTTTTTGACCAGTTGTATTCAATTGAACCAATCCATTGCCAAATTGTGCATCAAATCCCATATTGGAATTAGAAGTTTTCAGCGTAATTCCAGATTAAGTGTTTGAAGTAGGTTTCCGCTGATTCGATTGAATCTTTATGACAATGTTAAATCCAATTCAACCTGTAACCAAGAAAATTATATCATGACCCGTGCTCCATAAGAAAAGTCTCGGGAACCCCTCTATGGGACCACATGAATCCCCCCTACTGTTTTTTGAAATAGTCCCACAAAAGGCAAAGCGCGTCCAAAGAGTGCATTGGGATTTGGAATCTAATAGGTCCCACATCAGATTTTCATGGCAGGTTGTCACGGACTGCCTGGTAGACTATCATTGGAAATGCTTTAAACTGTTAAGAGCACACTAATTTGTACACATAAATTATCCACATCTGATACAGAATTATGCGCCATTTAAGAAAAGTAATCACCGTACATGTCATTCTATTTTGTTTTTATCTGTAGTGAACGTGTAGTGGGCGGTACCCCACATGTGGATTAGGAATCTGGATGTACTCTTCTTTTTCGAATTTAAAAAAAGAGATTTACTCTCACAGTCAGAACATGTTGCTAAATGATTCAAATTAAACTATTCTAGAGCAGTTTGATGTTTGATTCTTGTAGTGTGTTCAGCAGATACGTACAATGCTCTGTAGCCCACTGTAACCCATATTAAACGTGAGATGTTGAAGGGGATTCATTTTCTCAAATAATAAAATACTAAATTGATTATGTTCATGTGCATGTTCAAACAGGACATTAAAACAGCAATAACCCAACAGTGGCTCCAAATGTTGAAGCTTTAAGAAAAACCAAAAATAGACTACATTTAGGCCTAGTATTTACACATCAAGTACAAAACTTGCTCGAATCATTCCCTCTGCATTTCTTCATATCCGGTTTAGGTGGTTTTAACCATAGCTATGCAAGCAGCAGGGATACCATACCATCTGTATAGTACTAAAGTCCTACGGGCCACCCATTTTCATATACTTAAACAACAATATCTCAATCCCTCAACTAACTTCACTAAGCAATTTTAATGCCAAGGAGCGAGTTGGGTCTACCAATTCGGCTGTAAATAATGCTTGCCACATCATTATGTCTGAGTTTTGTTCCCCTTGTCATTCAATCTACGAATGACAGGTGATTCCATGATGACAAGAGATCATAATTAGCTGCACAAGTGATCAGAAGTTTCGAAGTTCCAGAGTGACAGCACAGAGAAACAGGTCTTCTACGAAAGCTTAAGCGGGTTCTAGTGGAGACATGACATGTTCACATGGAAAGGGATATCTGTTGATTTTAGTATGGTGTTTAGCGACCAACTATTCAGCTTTTGCAGATAATGTCATTTCAGGAACACCAGATGGATCTGAAGCTTGGGGTTATATTGAAGTCAGACCGAGTAAATGCCAATATTTTATCTTTTCTGATAATATATATCGATATTCGTGGAGAATCCTGTTTTATGTTGCTAGAATCTCATTTTTTAATTAGATAATTTATATGATTCCTCGTCAAAAAACTGACATTTTCTTCTAAAAGCAAAATTCTAGAGGCCCACATGTTCTGGTGGCTTTACCACAGTCCTGGAGGTACGAGGAATTCATGGCCCCTTATTCTGTGGTTGCAAGGTGGACCGGTAAGGTCTTTAGTATTGCTGAATCTAACCAAAAATGTCTTGAGACAAAAACCATGTTTATTCAAAGGTCTGTGCTATGGATACTGCCTCTTCAATCATCAAGATTGAAATTTTAAATATTTTGCAGGGCTCTTCAGGTGTTGGGATAGGAAATTTTCAAGAAATTGGCCCATCGAACACCAAATTGAAGCCCCGGACATCAACTTGGTTGCAAAAAGCAGATCTTTTATTCCTGGTAAATCATTCTATCTCAGATTGTAGGGGCCATAGTTTGGGCATATAACTGCACATAAAATTGTTTCCATGAATCAGGAGTCCAATGCATACAAAACTTAGATACCTGGCACAATACGCCTTAGAAGACTTTTTATCAATTTAGAATTCGAAACTAATTCCTCTATTTGCATGTTATATACGCGGAGCACAGGACAGTCCTGTTGGTACAGGTATTATAATCTTGTTATTTTATTTGAATCATAATTCTTTTCTTTATTTTCCAGTATCAAAATTATCTTGAACGACCATTTGCTGAAGCATTGAAAGTTTATGATTCTGTTTTATCTTAACAGTTTATACTGTGTTTTCTGCAGGTTTTAGCTATGTAGAAAATGACACAATGGTGGCCCGTACGGATGCAGCAGCAGTAGAAGATCTGTTAACATTTCTCAAGGAGTTTGTGAAAATAAACAGAACCTTGCAAAACAGACCCATTTTTATAGTTGCAGAATCATATGGAGGAAAGCATGCAAGTATGCTTGGTCTTGCCTTGAGCAAAGTAATTGCTGCTGGACTACTTATGGTCAATCTTGGAGGTACCCTCTTATCCATGTTAATTTAAAGAAAGAAATATAGAAAGAACAGGAAGGGAAATGCCTCGACTCTTTGCATATTCTACTTATACATGATCATGTTCAAGCATTGTCCTTATCAAAATTTACAATGCTTCTTTGAAATTATAGCACAAACTTATGGCAAATCGTCTATTTTTGTATTTTTATTTTTATTTTTGGAGGCCACATCCTTAGCATGCTCCAGCTAGAATTTATACCCGAGACAACATCTCTTTCTCTGTAGCTAGACAGATTACTAAAAATCTGCCAATGCCAAGAATTGTCTTTCACGTCTTAACACAAACAAAGGTGTCTTCCAATTTATCCAAGGTACCATAATCTTGAAAGGCATAAGGAGATTATCCTATATCATGTATTGGGCTTATAACACCTATATTTTCTCTGAAATGGATTTGGGATGTACTTGAAGTTATACCCAAAAAAATTCTGTAGGCTATCTGATTTGGTCTTTATGCTGTTCATTTTGATAGGGTTTTTCCAACTGGTAATAGAAACCTATTTATGCTCAAAAAAATATCATACTAGTCTGTAAAATTCTTCTGGATCAGACTGCATAGCTTCTGTAAGTTATTCTTCTAGACTTAACAAGCTTGATGGAATAAAACCCAAACTAAACAACTACGGAGACCAAGGGAAAAAGAACAAGACTCATAAAAACAGAGAAAACGTATTTTCTATTTAGATCAAAATATTTTTTACAATAAAAATGTTACATAGTAATCACAAAAAATTTTGGAGCTGCATTTCTAGAGCTACTATGTGCATACCTGTAGCTGCCACTGCATAATTTCTTCTTCCCTGTTCTGTTCTTTTCCACACCTCTGCTGCTGTTGCAGTTTTCTGTAGTTTTCTTGTTTTTTCTCAACACTTGTCATCTCTCTAACTATTCATTTCTCATCTTCCTTTTTATTTTTCTCACACTTTTCAGATTCACCTACCAACATTAATTTTCCTCCAAAAAAAGGTAACTGTTGTTCAAAATTCCCAAATCTGGGCATCAAAAACAAAGCCCCCCAAAGTTAATTGTTGTTTGGCGGTTGCTTGGAGAATGTAGGTTGCAAGATCCAAGAGATCTTTGTCAGGTGAAAGGTACACATCAGAAATTTAACGCTCTGACTCAGGGTTATAAGTTCCAACAAAGCTATACTGTCTGATCCAGAAGAGTTTTGCTTCCATAATCCAACTTAACTGAGTGCTAAGTCCATTTTAAGTAGTTTGATGCCATTATTGTACTTTGATAGCTAAGCATGAGGGTCCATTTTGATTAGCTATCCACAATCTTTTCCATCCAATTGCTTTGATCTTTTCAAACATTTTCATTTTTGGAAATTTACATTACAAATTTTTAAGTAGAATGATCACCAATATCTATCTATGAAAACTAAGGAGACTGTCCATACCCACTTGGATCTAGCATGGTACCCTTTTATTTGATTGCCTCATTGGAACTCCCTTGATTTAGTTTCCTTGTTTTGACTAACTTTAGACCTCCCTTTGAAAAAGACCATCTGAAACTCACCTTTTCTCCCTTTCCCTTGATCATCCCCCAGACCCATCATGGAACTACTCGCTCCTTTTAAAACAGAAGAAACTAAATTAAAATCCATCTCTCCACCCTCCATACCCCAATCATCCCTCTTTCTCCAAAAAAAGCAATAGTTCTACACCCTTCTCCAACCTGCAATCCATCTTAAGACTGCACATGTCCAATATAATTATCATAGAAGTTATAGAACAGTGAGTGAATGTCTTTGTCTATGCAGTTGGGTGTCTTTTTATTTTGAGAAATGATAATGTAGATGACGAATAATTTTTAACCTTTGAAGAATGAACCTCATGCGAAACTAATCCCTGTTAGAACTAGATTTTAAGACAAGTTGATTCCTTAACACCACCTGTCTAATCCTTACGTGCATTCTGTTTAATTTGCACTATAGCATATGACCTCAAAAACAACTTTACAACCTCTGAAACAGGGTTAAAATTGAGTGGCTATACTGTTACAATATTTTTGAAGGGTCAAAATTTGTAGCCAGAAATTAAGAACAACCAAATAGCTCCATTTAGTGGATTTTGTTAGAGTCACTTTAGAGTGAGTTAGCATTTAAGGTTATCTCAAGGCTCATAAATAGAAATCATAGAATTCTTTGACACCTGTGTTGATTAGGGCAGATAAACATATCTTTCTCTTTGATCTTCACAATAGCTGGACATGTAATCTTGGAGTTCTGTAAGGTTAATATAGTAAGGAATTGACTTTGAATCATGAAACCGTCTAGAGAATGCTTGTTTTTAATTGATCAGTGCATGGATCTCCCTAAACTAGAATAACAAGAAAGGAGAAAAGTATTTTCAGTTAAGAGGAAACCTATACAATTTACCTTAAAACTATACGGATTTCCCTCATGAACTTCTTAATGTGAAGATGACTGTGTTGTACATCTCTTGTGCAATGCAGCATTATTTCTATTCCATGTTGATTTTACCATTAGTTCTATAGGTTAAATATGTCAGATTGGATAAATTACAGTGTGCTGTTTGTCTTGTTTGGACAAAACACAAGCACTACATTGCTTGAGCTGTGTATATTTTCTGGCTTTTCTTGTTTTGAGAAGAACTATTTATGAACTTTGTTTCATATTCAGGCCAATGCCAAAGTAGAAAATATATCCTTGGAGAGACTTTCCTTTGCGAGAAGCAATTGTTGAGAAAGAAGTCCTAAATGATAAACAAGGCTCAACTTAATATGCTTCTCTTCAGTGAATGTTTGCATGCATAGGGGAAAACATTTCTCAGCAAAGAGTTCTCAACGACATGTACTATCTAAGCATCAGACAAAGATCTCCCTGAAATGTTTTAGCAATCATTGATTCATTAATTATTAAGGCATAACTTGTGAGGCATGAAAACCTTGTTTATAGCTCCTGAGTGATTTCATACAGAAGAATGGATATTGAAAATAAAGGAAGTACCCCAAGAAAATGGTGGTTCTACATTTGCAAGAGTTTCCTTACATTTCAGGTACTTATATTGCTTGGGTCTCCTTCAAGGAGAGATATCTTGTTCATCTTCTATATATATTTGGAGGCTAGAGGTTTGATTGGTTAGCAATGTAGAAA
>VDFB02160719.1:0-41533 GCA_007258455.2 Sequoia sempervirens | reverse complement strand
CTCCCACTCTCTCAAGTCACTCTCTCACACACTCACTCCATCTATCTCTCTCACCTATACCCTTAACCATGAAACCCTTAACCCTTATAATCCTCTACCATAAACCCTTAACCCTTAAACCCTAAACCTTTAACCCTTAAACCCTCCACCATCTACCATTAACCCTTAGCTCTATGTGTACACAAATTAGATATCCGATTTGTAGAACTAAAATCATACCATTACAAAACATCCTAAATTTTTTTCAAATGAATCAGATATCAGATTATAACAGATATCGGATTTGTGGGCCATAGAAAAGCCCCATGTGGGCCATTTTTTGCATTCCAATGGACCCTACATTCTGTTTGCAGGCAACACACACGGTTTCAGATAGGAAGAGAAAAAGATTGACTTTTTGGAGCATCTTCTACTCAAATTTTTCATAAGCAATGATTTTTAAACATCTTTTATGAGGTATAATGGGGAGCAGCAGTCGTCGGAAGCAAAAATGTAAGAGAAAGCTTACAAAAGAAGAAATTGAAGCATATAGACAAAGAGAGAGAAAGTCATAGGAAGAGAAGACAAGGTATGTTAAATATTGGTGAACCTAACCACTATGGTCTTTCAAGTGAAGAGGAAATTGAAGATGTTCAAGGTGAAAATGTTGGAATTGAATATGTTGAACATGATATTCATAGTAGGAATGAAATTATTGAAATTGATAATGAAAATGTTCAAGGTGAAAATTTTGGATTTGAAGATGTTGAACATGATATTGAAATTGGAAATGAAAATATTGAAATTGATAATGAAAATGTTCAAGGTGAAAATGTTGGATTTGAAGATTTTGAACATGATATTGAAATTGGGAATGAAATTATTCAAATTGATATTGAAAATGTTGGAAATGAAGATTTTGAACATAATATTGAAGCAAGTGTAAATTATGTTTCACTAGATTATATGAGAAATGAAGAACCTTGTGTGGAAGAAAGACATATTCCAATTTCAAGACCTTCAATAACCCCTAAATGGTTACTTGAATTTGATGAGAACATTATAAACCATTTTGAAGGCAAGAGGTCAACACGAACTGTTCGGTTGTGGGCTAGAAGAATTTTCAACCAATATTTTAGTGATAATACATTGACCGAGCAATGCCAACTTTTTGTACAATTGCTAAAGATGCAAAAGATGAGACCTTTGCTAGCCAAATTGAAGATTCGTGTGAACAAGAAGACCGAAAAAAATTCTATTATTGCCAAAAATATTTTTAATGCTCTCAAGTCTATTGGAAAAAATAACAAGGAAAAGGATAAGAGAGTTGCTCGGAGAGTCATTACAACCGCCCTAGTAAGCCATCAATTGAAAAAGGCTGCTTTATGATACAAACTTGTATTGATTTTGACATAAATCATAAAACTTTGCATAGAGCACTTGCAAGAAGAGAAAGAATAGATGATCCTCTTCAAAATGATACATGGGATTTTTCCGGGAGGCTTCCATGTGTTGATAAGAAGCTAACCGACAATGTAAAGTAGGTAATTCAACAATTTTGGCATGATAACTCTAGAGTATCACCCAATGCAAAGGATGTTTTAAAGTTAAGAATTGGCAATCGAGACCGTACACCACATCCTAAACATTTCTTGGAATCAAGCCAAACAATGTTGTTCAAAAAACTTATTGAAACACATAAAAATATGGAAATCTCGCAAAGGACTTTTGAGGGTTTGAAGCCATTTTATTGTGTTCCTCTTAAGATTTGTAATACTTGTTGTTGCAAATACCATGTGGAGTTTTCAATGTACCATGAGCTATTATGCTATATCCATTCTACTTTGCATACTAATGAAATGTTGTAGGAGTGTGGTACAATGCATCTTCCGAAATCATCGAGGGACTTGCTAGATATATTTTTATGTTCTAGAGATGATGGTTGCTTTTACTATAGAAATGATTGTTTAAATGCAAAGTGCTCACAATGTGGTGGCTTTTCAAAGTTTGTTCAATTTTTTCATGAGAGTTCCGAACATGAATTTGGAAAGAAGCTTGTTGAGAAAAAGAGATATGAGATAGTCAAATATACTTTGCAAAGTGGAGGTGAAGGTTCTAGATGTGAGTTGGTTACAAAAGAATGCAGTGTTGCTGATTTTATTTCAGATTTTAAGGCATAGTCATAGGTCTTAGTGGTTGGATCAACAATTTAGGATGTGTAAGGACTCTTTTCTGATTGTCACTATTATATTAGTGGTTGATTTTGTAGAAAACTACACATTGCAACCACAAAATGAGGTACAATCTCAGTACTACAATTCCATTCAGATTGCTATTTTTGTCCACATAACATTTAGATATGCACCTAATAGTATAGAGGAGGACCGAAAGATAATCAGAGAGTATCATCTTTATATGAGTGATGATAGATCTCACTCGTCTGAGTATGTCCAACATTGTTTCGAGAATATTTTTGAGTTCTTGCAGGAGCATGATATAGCACTAGGCCGACATCTAATTTGGTCAGATAATTGCACAGGTCAATTCAAGAATGCTCGTATGTTTTATTGGTTGAGTAGAATGCATCTAGAGAGGGGTCTACCTCATATTTGGAGTTTTTTGAGGCTAGACATGGGAAAGGGGAGAAAGATGGAGCAGGTGCATGCGTAAAGAAAGCTCTAGTTAAGGAGCAAGTGAAGATTTCAAGAGAAAAATTCAGCGATGCACGTTCTATTGTTGATTGGTGTAGTTCAACATTGTCACAGGGAGGGACACTTGATTCAACAATGCACAAATTCTTTTGGTTCATTGAGGAGGGTACAGTGGGAGGCAGATTGGATTGTCATACAATCAAAGATTCTTCAAAGATGCATTCATTTCAAAGCTCAGATGCAGGCACATGGACCATTTGGACATGAGAGTTGGCTTGTTTTTTTCAAATTTGTATTCAATGCGAGTCAACTGAGTGGGTGGATACATGGGTACCATAGTATCTAACTCCTTTATCTCAAACAATATCCATGACAAATGACACAATGGAAAGTTCAGTTGACTACGACCTACTTTCAGAGCTACTACAGCTAAGACATATTTTTGCAGTTGTTGCACCGTAGGGGAATGAAGAGAGATCAAACTATTGGTTGGATCGATGTGTGTAGGTAAAGAATAAGCTAACACAACCGATGGAAGATGATGATGGTTTCGTGTATCCTACAGGTTCAGTTGTAGTTGCAGGAACTTGGTTGCAAACATACATGATTAGAAAGAATGGCATACTTGCATTTGAATACTATGAGAAACACAAAACCATTCTCATGTATTCACACCTTGTTATAGCAGCAAAAGTTAAGTTGTTGAAGCATCATGCCAGACCAAAGACAAAACAACTATGGACACTTAGTAATGCTGATCATGAAGCAATATTAGATACTCTTAAGCAAAGAGATGACCCTTCAGGCACACTTGAATAGCATTTTCAAGAATGGAAGGTATAATGCTTATGTTCATTATGATTAAGTTCATTAGTGTTCTTTATTTAATACTGATATTTGATATACTATTGCAATGCAGGTGTCTTTAATAGTGATATTTTGTATACACTTTTGCAATATTTTTTACAAGATTGATCATGGACCTACTACAACAATAGCTAGCTCTGATCCTTTCGAAGAGGTATGTGACAAATTAGAACAATATAGATTGGTTATTCTAAGCATCTTTTAAATTTTACATCACCAACTCATCATCATTCAGGTTGTTTAGATTAATATAGATTTGTTAGTCTAAGCATCTTTTCTATTGTGACAATATAGATTTCTCATTTTCCTCACTTTTACAATATTCCTAGCATGATTGATCATGGACCTACTACAACAATAGCCAGCTCTAATCCTTTCGGAGAGGTATGCAACAGATTACAACAATATAGATTGGTTATTTTAAGCGTCTTTTATAGTTTGCATTACCATCTCATCATATTTTGTGTCATTTAGAATAATATAGATTGGTTATTCGAAGCATCTTTTATAGTTTGCATCACCAATTCATCATCATTCAAGTTGTTTAGATTAATATAGATTTGTTAGTCTAAGCATCTTTTCTATTGTGACAATATAGATTTCTCATTTTCCCACTTTTGCGATATTCCTGGCACGATTGATCATGGACCTGCTGCAACAATAGCCAACTCTGATCCTTTCATAGAGGTATGCGACAGATTACAACAATATAGATTGGTTATTTTAAGCATCTTTTATAGTTTGCATTACCATCTCATCATATTTTTTGTCATTTAGAATAATATAGATTGGTTATTCTAAGCTACCTTGATGGTTTGTACAAGTGCTTGTCAGTCCAGAATGTGAACATACTACTATTGTCGAAGACTGTGCCCTAAATGTCTCCAATAGGAAAATTTTGTAAAATTTGAATTCTCAAATTGGAAACAATGTAAAACCATCATAATTGTGTATGGGCATAATCTATACCTAGTGATTTTTTTTGAAATATCGGTCAAATGTCTGGCATTGTATAAAGGGTATGTTTAAAATGTAAAGGGGTCTGTATTTTGGAAACTCATAGGTTTTGTAAAGGGGTCTATTTTTGTACTTAATCGAGCTACAACCGAAGGTTTTCTTCCTGGTTCTTTCCTGTCGGTATGCTCGTTTGAACCAGGTTTTGTAATATCTCCCATTTATATATAATAAATTATAGTGGCTTGCAACTTTTTCTCCTCAAATCCAACTTGGGTACAACTTCATTTTTAGCAATTCAATTGCTCAATTCATATTTTATTGTTTTTCTTGTGTTTTCTTCCTATGCACAAGCCATTCAAGCATTTTTGTATCAAAACTTTATGTAGAAATGTTATTACATGTCTTGAATTTATTCTGACTTCTTAATAGAGGGTTTCTTTATTCATTTTGTGCCTCAAAACTCAGACTTTCTTTATACGGGTTCCTGAATAGGGGAATAACAGTTTTGCAATTTTAATGGATTGAATCTCATCCCACCTACTATGTGCCAATGTGAATTAGTGGGATGAGTTGGTAGGACTTAGGAAATGATATTTGAAGAGTGGAAAGTGTGGAGAACTGGGTTTTGAAATAAAATGAAGAGTTAAAGGTCTAAAAATGGTGGTTTTTTTCACTTGAAAATAGAGTTTTTACCCTAGGGTTTGCAAAAAAGAGATACCAGAAGTTTCTTTGTTTTCTGAGAATATTGGGGCCTAAATAAAGGTGTCTAAGGTGGTGACAGAGTCTGAAAGGTTGTGAAAGTGCTACATCCAATAAAACCTTAAGAATTACACTAAAAATAAGGGCTTTCTTAATTGATGGTTACAGGTCTGTACAAATGGAATCCAATTGTAGAATCTTTGTTTTCTTGGAAATTTATTTGTTGCCCCAAGGTTTTAGGGGTTTGTGTGGTGTTTGAAGGTATGTTGCTTTGCATTTTTTGGGCTAATTAAGTAGCCTTTTCAAGGGTGAATGTATAGGAAGTCAACATTGGTCCAAAGGAGTCTATGTTGTTTCTCATATATGTTCTATAACTTGGATATGGGTGTTTGAATCAGTCATGTGTTGGTCTGGTGTTTTGGAAAATTGCTTGCATCTGACAACTTTTCCCTCAGCTGAAAACTTCCCACCACAAGAAAACACCTCTGAGATAGCAAAAACTGAGAGAGGTTATTGTAGATGGTCCCAACATGATCCCATAGCCTTAGAAAAATATTTTTTAAGCCTCATGATTTCTGAGAAATAGCCCTTCAAAGATTGTTGCCTTTTAGCACTTTGGACTCTTAAGGGAAATCGTCGGTCCAATGTAGCTCGGAGTGATTTGGCGTATTTAGTTGCAAAAGAGGACCATACCCATTCAGATGTGTTGGAATAGTACGTTTGTTCGTACGAGTTTGGGAATGAAAGTTGCACCACTTTGCAACTTTACACTGCTTGCATTTGGCAACTTTTCCCTCCACTGAAAAGTCATCACCACAGGAAAACACCTCTGAGATAGAAAAAACCAAGAGAGGTTTTTGTACATGGTCCCAACATGATCCCATAGCCTCATACAAAGAGTTTTAAGCCTCACGGTCTCTGATAAATAGCCCTTCAAATATTGTTTCCTTTTAGCACTTTGGACTCTTAAGGGAAATCGTCGGTCCAATGTAGCTCGGAGTGATTTGGCATATTTGGTTGCAAAAGAGGACCATCACTAGCGTAAATGTACCCATCCAAAAATGTTGGAACAGTCTGTTTGGTCGTATGAGTTGCAAAATGAAAGTTGCACCACTTTGCAACTTTACACTACTTGCATCTGGCAACTTTTCCCTCCACTGAAAAGTCATCACCACAGGAAAATGTCTCTAAGATAGCAAAAACCGAGAGAGGTTTTTTTAGATGGTCCCAACATGATCCCATAGCCTCAGATGAAGATTCTGTAAGCCTCATGGTCTCTGAGAAATAGCCCTTCAAATATTGTTGTCTTTTAGCACTTTGGACTCTTAAGGGAAATTATCGGTCCAATGTAGCTTGGAGTGATTCGGCGTATTTGGTTGCAAAAGAGGGCCATCCCTCGTGTAAATGTACCCATCCAGACATGTTGGAACAGTCTATTTGGTCGTACGAGTTGCGGAATGAAATTTGCACCACTTTGCAACTTTACACTGCTTGCATTTGGCAACTTTTCCCTCCACTGAAAAGTCATCACCATAGGAAAATGCCTCCGAGATATCAAAAACCGAGAGAGGTTTTTATAGATGGTCCCAACACAATCCCATAGCCTCATAGGAAGAGTTTGTAAGCCTCACAATCTCCAAGAAATTTCCCTTCAAAGATTGCTGCCTTTTAGCACTTTGGACTCTTCAGGGAAATCGCTGATCCAACGTAGCTCGGAGTGATTCAGTATATTTGGGTGAAAAATATGACCATCCCTAGTGTAAACATACCCATCTGGACGTGTTGAAATAGTCTATTTGGTCGTATGAGTTGCGGAATGAAAGTTGCACCACTTTGCAACTTTACACTACTTGCATCTGGCAAATTTTCCCTCCACTGAAAAATCATCACCACAGGAAAATGCCTATGAGATAGCAAAAATTGGGAGAGGTTTTTGTAGATGGTACCAACATGAACCCATAGGCTTAGACAAAGATTCTGTAGGCATCATGGTCTCTGAGAAATATCTCTTCAAAGATTGTTGTCTTTTAGCACTTTGGACTCTTAAGGGAAACTAATGGGCAGCAGAGTTAACTTCTTCACAAACTTGGTTTGAAGTAATTTCATTCTTTTTGTGCATTTAAAATGGATTTTTAAGCCTTCCACCCTAAAAGTGACCTCTAAATAACTTCAAACACCTTAACTACCTCATTCTTATTCATTTGTTTTCCAAACAAGCATTTTCATTCCAAGAGGTTGAGCTTTCATTTTTGCTTGTTGGATTGAAAGCGGACTGTGACACAACTTTCTTTTTTCAAAAATTGTTCAGCATCATTGAACTAAGAGTTTATCACACATATGCATACAAAATAACGTTTGAGACTGCAAGAAGACATCAAAATGGCTAGTGTACTAAAAAAATTCTTATGATTTTTGAAGAATGCTAATAACTCTACTCAATTGTCTTCTTTTTTCAATATCATACAAATTCTTATGATTTTTGAAAAATGTTGATTTATGATTTTTGAAGAATGTTGATAACTCTACTCAGTTCTCTTCTCTCATGTGGAGAGAGTTAGAACTACTTGGCCATGCCTTTGCATCATTAGGGAAGTTTTTCTCTTTTTGACAATGTTAAAAGCATAACTACATACAAATTAGGAAAAAGACCTTTCCTTTTAGATTAGCAATGCATGGAAGATTCAAAAGGTATCCTTGATATTAAAAAAATGTATGTGTTTATACACTTCAAATGTGCAATCACCCTTTGGTTCTTTCAAAGAAAAATCTCCCTATGCCACTGTTACACTGCACAAGTAAACCAAATTTTGTATTGTGGACCTATATTAAGCTACCACTCTCAATACCAATGTAACAATGATACAAAATATCATTTGAGACTAAAAGAAGACATCAAAATGGCTAGTGTACTAAAAAAATCTTATGATTTCTCAAGAATGTTGATAACTCTACTCAATTGGTTTCTTTTTTCAATATCATACAAATTAAACCTTGGCATCAATAGACTCTGTATATCATAGAATTTCATGCCAAGTTAGGTTTTAATCATAAAACAAGGACACATGTATGTATTTTATACTTAAACCAATGACAACTCAAACGAACTTAGAGTTCAACCAGTTCCAAGAAAGAATTCATAATTTAAAGAAACCATGCAATAAATGGTTTGTGTGTGACTTCTCAATTTCTTGGTGGCCTTGGTTTTCTTCTCAAATTTTCTACTCTCTCTAGTGATGCTCTCCCTCTCTATCCTAGAGGGAGAAACAAAATCTCCTACATCCACCTTATCAAGCCAACAAGGTAGCTAGTTTGATTATATAAAGAAAATATTAACATAAACCAATAATATACAAAGTATAGCATTCCTTTTCATTTATATGCAAACCAAGTTCCATATTAATTTTAAACAAACCATATCAACTGATATAACACTAATTCATCAACATATTCTAATTGTTCAAAAATTTAGGTTCTTAGGATCATAATCAAAATGCAAAGCTAAATATATCGTTGTCTAGAGGGCTCAATAAATGGGATGTGACATATCCCCCCCTTAAGATCATTATCCCTTATGATTTATTTCAACTTTAAATAATTTATAATAAATTTTTCTTTCTAACAAAGCATTTAATTAAACAAATGAGGAAATCTATGATGAAAATATTCATAGTCCCCCTAGGTGGCACTATCCTCAGAATACTGGTCCCACTAGACCTGACATTGAGTAATTTCTCTATCGCACAAGTGGGTCTTGTGAACCTCAAGTAATTTGAGAGGCTCAATTGTGATCACTCTTGGATCCTAATCTTGAATATTATTCCAATCAAGAATATGGTTAATGCCAAAACACATTTTTTTAAATAAGACATGGAAAAACTCATGCATATGAGAAAGAGTTGGTGGTAGAGCTATTGTAGGCAACCAGGTTAATAACTTCTAAAACTTTGAAAGAACCCACGTATCTAGGTGCTAACTTAGCATACTTTCCAAATTCTCTCAAGCTCTTATGAGGTTTAACTCTTAAGAGTACTTTATCTCCTACCAAGAATACAATCTATGAGGTGTGACCTTCTCTAGTTTCTCCATGGAATCATTCGTAAATAAATTGTCTTTAATTTATATATTGCTGCATTTAGAATTCTGCAAATGCCCTTAAGTTTCTTTGTTTGTGCAAGTTGTTAATGATATTTTTTTATACCTTTATTCTATCATTTTACACCCAAGTTTCTTATTTCATATATGCATGGAATTCATATTTCTTTCCCACATCATAGGAACCACAACTTGGATTCAATCTTGTATGTTATCTAAATAATTTAAAATTTTATGCAAGTCACCTCAAACTATCTTTAAACACACTTATTTATGCTACCATTATGCAAGTATATATAGACATGAGGAAAATTATGTTAGAAATACATATTTAATTTTATAGTGACTTGAGAGTAAATAGAAAAATAATGTTATACATTTAAGCTTATATTTAATATATAATAGAGAATGATAACATATCCAAATGTTAAAATTTACATAGTCTTTTGAAAAAGTTTATATCTTTCATCCCTTAAATATACTCTCAAGTCTTTTGTCTTTTATATGATTAGGATCTCAACATACACAAAATGGAGTTCAAGTTAACATGCATAAGTTGGGGTACAAGTTGAGCCTGATTTAGATACTAGAGTAGAGGAGGCCCAACCACACATAGTTGATGTCAATGAGGAGGCCCAACCAAAATTTGATGTTAGAGATGGGTCGGGATTGCTTCCTTCTATATATATGTTATGAGCTATCTAATCGGTTATGATTAATCGGTTATAGAATTCCATATCAAGCTACCGATTATGCCAAGTTTCCTCAAAGAAATGTGGTCTCATAGAATTCCATGACAAGCTAATGCAATTGATAGTTGATCCTAGTTATTAGTTATGTAATGTGAAGTAATTGCACATAACTGCTTAGGTTGACTTTGTAAAAACTATATTGTTATTGAAATTTTTTCATCTATCAGCATCTAGTTGTTACTTATGCAATGTGAAGTAATGCTTTGAGTTTGAAAGATGTGCAATGCAATGTAATCAGCAATATGAATATAAACTACATAATATAACCATTCTTTTTATGCTATTGTACATTGATATTTAACCATTGCTCACTTGATTAAATTTTCAAAGAGTTTAATCATGCACATGAGGAAGAAATTAAATTTTGATTGTCAACTTCTATATATCAAATTATCCAATAATCTTGAGTGTATCTCCATATACAAAAATGACATCAACGCCAACTCAAACAAAGTTTTACAAAATGTGGCATATGCCATCTCGATGTCTATTCAAAATTTACATGCCAAAATGTCTATCTCATCCTAAACTACTGGTGGATCATCAAAATGGAGCCTCTTTGCAGCACTCGTTGGCTCTGAAGGTAGCTGCACAAGAAAAATTCAAACCACAATTGAGATTAGTTATACTATATGATTTAAAATCAAATAATTAACATCAAAATCAATATACATTGAATTATAATTGAACTCTAAAATTGTAATCTTGATTACTTGAAATATTCGTCTCTTCAAAGGGTCAGGAGTCCTAGAATATGCCCCTCTCAAAGAACTGACCAAACCAACTTTTGTAATGTCAATCTATATATGTGAACAAAAACATAAAATTGATCCAAGTTAACATACAATTGTTAGTAATAGGAACATATAAATACCAAACACAAAATAAAATAAACACATACCTCTTCAGGCTGATCTTTTTCTTTATCTCCTATAGGTGTTTTGACACCTCCTCCTTGAGGTGTTTCAACACCTACTCCTTCAAGTGTTCCAATACGTACTCCTTCAGGCATTGTGGCACTTGTCAACAATGATGTATAGCTCACAACTGCCTATACATAAAAATGACAAGTACATATGAAACTACCAATCTATATTGATATATGTATAATCAATCTTAAAAATCTTAATTCAATTGAATTTGAGTTCAATTACCTTCCCCTTGTCTAACATTGCACTTCCATAATCTGGACAAGGCTGCACCTTGCTCACACTTGTCAACAACGACGTATAGCTCATAACTTCTTGTACCTAAAAATGACAAGTACATATGAAACTATCAATCTATGTCAATGTATGTATAATCAATATAAGATCTTAAAATTCTTAATTCAATCGAATTTGAGTTCAATTACCTTCCCCTTATCTAACATTGCACTTTCATAATATGGACAAGGTTGCACCTTGCTCACACTAGGTATTTCCTACAAGAGGAAAATACGATAAATATATAAGTTATTATATAATTTCATTTATGACAATTCAAATGACAAGCAAGTATATAATAAAAAAATGTAAACGAGTGAGTGCAAAAATATATACTGTGTGCATGTCGAGGCCAAATGAAATAGCCCTAAGGGTGCTATCAGTCACCTGTGCGAGCTCCTCCTCAGACATCAATTGTTAAATAGACCATGTAAATAAATATTAGTACATTATACTATCTCTTATTAATATTCATTTAAAAAAAATGCAAGTTATGAATTTACAACTTAAATCTTACTTGTGTCACTATTCCAATGTCCCCCTCTCTAGCAGGAGAGAACTCTATAGGGTGCACTCCACTCCCCTGAGTCTGACCTATAATGTCCACATTATGGAGGTCATAATCAAAAGTGTCCAAGGGATGCTCTGTAGGTTGTCCAAGAGGACCCAAGCATATCTGGCGGCACATGGAGCAAGTATGTGGCACAAAAATATGTGGACCTAACGAGGATGATGCAGCAACACTCGAACCATCGCCAACATCACTAGAATGTGGCTGAGCTACTATAGAAGCATGTGAAACCAAAAGGCCACCCAAAGAGTGAATAGCCTAGATAGTTTGTGTGGTTGCATCCTGCATAATATCTAGATGATATATTGGAGGTGGCAGAGAAAGGGGAGGAGGGGGAACATATGGGCGCAGGAATACTCTAACTGCCCCTAGTCTATCCTGGAGCATACCTCAACCAACACCCTGGAAGGGTTTAATGTCAAAGTAATTGACATGATGCCCTAACACAAACTCATCATATAATTTTTTAATAAAGTAAAATGGAATAAAACAATTGTTGTTCGGTGGTTTATCAAAAACCATACACCAACGATCCAAAAAGTTATCTACAATGTCCCTATGCGTGCACCATTTTATAGAAATTTTTGGTTTATTAACATTAACTGGAAAACCAGTGCGAGGGTTAACAAATAAAGAGGCTATTGGGCTTTGGTTATTCCGAGATCTTTCACATCATCATAAGACAATCCACATGCATAATACTCCCTCATGTCTTCTTGCCACGAATGAAAGGCATTATGTTGGGTGGAGAGGGTTTTTATATTTTTAATTATATCCTTCAATGTGTTTGACATCTCGAATAATCGAGGGATTCTCTTATAAACTTCAGAAATGCCCTTTAATTGCTACAATTTTTCACCAATTAATTCAATTGATTGCAGAGGTGGTGGAGCGTTTGATATTTTTGCATTTTCATTCTCAGTTGGTGGATCATTTGGAATTTGTGCATTTTCATTTTCAGTAGCCATAATGCCTAATTAAAGTTAAAAACTAATTAATCTAATTGAAATTAGACAGTATAAATAAAAATATTGTAAAAATACCCTAGTTTTAAAAAAAACCAAAAAAAACCCTACTTTTTAACAAAAATCTATAAAATTCTCTAATTTTTAATAAAAATACATAAACAACACTATTTTTAAATCAAAATCCATAAAAAAACATTCATTTTTAATCAAAATCCATTCTAAACTCAAAATTTTCATAAAAATTCAATCAAAAACCCTATTTTGAAAAAAAAAATCATAAAAAACTAACTGAAATTATACAAATCTAATTTAAAATTCAATCAAAGCAAAGGAAAATCTAAAATCTAACCTTTTCAAAATGGATATCGGATATGTGGAGAACCTCCTCACTATGTGTCGTCACCTGTTTATGAATGCCAAATGATTTTAACAGGCCCGATTTTTTATATATATGTTTGCTTCAAATCGGATATCTGATTTGGAGATCTTGGTTTGGTTTTTTCTTTGGAAGTGTGTACTGACACCCAAGCCACCAAAAAGTCAACTCGGCATTTCCGTGTTTTTGGGTCGATGAAAAACATAATTTTTTCTCCATTGCCACTTTTTGGCCCATCATGATCTTGCACATACCCATTAGCAGAGAGATGATTCAGGATGAACTGGTGTTAGTAAAATCAGAATCAGGTGTGATTGGTATATTTTCCATGTCTACAATGAGTTCCACCTAGGTCTTGGGACCTGATTTCAAATTACATATTAAACAACACTCCTAGAAATATGTGTCCCAAGTTTTAGCTATTGGGACTCATATGCCATAACTAATGTATGAGTCCTACTTTAACCAGGACCTATTTTGAATCAAATTCTTGGTAGGATTTTATTCTCCTAGATCTGATGTCGGATTGTAGTGTTGTAATTTCAAGAAATTTAGCATAAATAAGTATAAGTACAAGGTTATTTCACATAGTTTCATCCTATAACTTCATAAACAATCAAGAGTACTTTCACAAGAGAATTATAGAGTATTTAAGAGAATTTAAAGAGCATTTAATGGTATATTTGTAGAATATTATTGCAACAATGCAAGATCAATCATCATGTCAAAGGCATAATGCATCAAACATGTTGTTGAGCTAGTGTTGTGATGTAGTATTAAAGATCCAAGTTAAGCATTGTTCCACATCTAATTCAAGATCAAGATCTACATTCTTCATGGCCACTTCATGTTAAAAATTATAGATTTACACTTCAATACATCATTCAAGGTACCATTGTTCATGTTTCATGTTTCATTATTTCATCATAATGTTTAATTACCTAAATGGGGTTTGACCAAGGAAAACCCCTATTCCCTAACAATCAACAAGTTTTTCTTTGTCTCTACATGTGTGATTGTAGATCTAAGTGTTTTAGAGCTTGAAGATCCTTTGAAGACAAATTTGAAAGGTTGAATAAAGTTGTAAAAGTTGTCACAAGGTTATCGTCTTCATGTAAAGTCACCTACAAGCTAGAATTTAAGCTTTCAGACTCAGAGATCTGGCAAGAGGGAAGTTATAGCAGATTGCTAGAGGATATTAGAGTTTCAACCAAACCCTAATACTAGGACTAAATCACCACCTTGGGTGTATGAGTCCTATTACAACACTTTTTCCAATTTTTTAGAAGATCCAGATCAATCACTGAGAGATTCCAGTTCCTACCTAAAAACCCTAGTCTAGGACTAAATCACCCAGTCTAGCATATGAGTCCTAGTGGGCTTCAAACAACAAAATTTCAAGGTTTCAGAGCTTTTTTTTACCACACCTTTCATTCAAGTACCCCTTTGTTCATTCTCAATTTATTACCCTTATTTTCACTTTCATTTCCTAGGTCATTTAGTTAAATTTGCATAATACTTTCATCTCTTTCTTTCTAAGAATTAGCTTAGTGGTGAACCCCCTTTTTTATCTTTAATCACACCTTAGGACACATTATTGCAGATCTCTTTCCCTCAGTCCATCCCTATATTGAGATCTCTACGATTTCCTTGAATGAAACTATAGTGAAATAGGAAAGGTTCTCTAGTTCCATCTCTCAAAAGGTGGAACCCTATTTTTGAGGTTTCATGTAGATTTTTCATAGATTTGGATCTAGGAGCGAAGTTTTAGAGGTACAGGAAAGATGTGCAAGTTCAAGGCTTAAAACTTAGATTCATATTTTTCTAGAATAGGATACTTAAACCCATTCACCCATGGGTGAATGAGTACCTGACATGCTTGCAAAAACAACATTTTATGATAGGTGCACAGTGTTCCCCTTTCCTAGATTTTCCATAATTTTTGTTGTTTCTATTAGTTTTATGCTTAATCTTCAAGATCTAAGTGGTAGATTTCATTTTGGAGTTGATAAATACTATTTTTAGTTTTTCTCCCCAAAGTGTTGTTTGACCTTGACCCTCATCCTTCAAACATAAGGAAATCTAAAGATTCTCACATTGGGTTGATTCACCTAAGGGTTGTTAATCAATTCATTGTGGGGATCTCATTTCCTAATGAATGTAGGAAGATAGCTATTCTCACCCTTTGGACCTACATTTCCATTTTGGGAAATCCTATTTTCCTTCATTTTAATGTTATAGGCCAATTCATAGTTGGATGTCAAAATATTATAATACTATCTCATTAATTGAAGTTCATGGTTGGATGTCAAAATGCTATCATCATTTGATGCTCATGGTTGGATGTCAAAATACCCTGTTTGATAAGTTTCCAATCTTTCTAAGGCATAGGAGTGGCTTCACAAGAGCTTTGTCAAATGCTCTGCATTCCTCAGCAGATGAAGATATGTTCTTGTAGTTCGAAGAGTAGCTCTACATAGTTGTAAGGCATGCATAATCCAAGTATACATGCATAATTTTTACCACAAAGTGTTCTAGTGTTATTAGAGCATGAAATTGTTAAGTTCCAGTGAATGGTTATTAAAGAAGAACTATATGTCTCTACACTTTAACATGTCACATTGATTTTCCTTACAATTTTGGAGTTATGTTTTTGAAGGAGTTATGTCTTCTCAATCCAATTTTTGGATGTTTTGGTTTGCCACTAGTGGTTCTATAGTTAACATTGTGTTGTCTATGTTCCGGCAACCTGGTAAGTTGGTTTGTTGGTGTCTAAACGATCTACATCATCAAGTACTTGATTAAATTTGTGTACATAGGCTATGTAATGCATAATGGAATCTCATTGGGCTCTTTGGAACTTGCTCCACAAACTAGTATGTGATTCCCCCCTATACATTAGTATGTCTGAAATCATATTTTTTTAGTATGAAGTGTTTGCACTAGCATGAATTGATCTTAAATGACAAAAGGAATGCACATAAGTATTGTGATAAGCTATATTACCATTTTAGGATGATCCACATGGAGTTTCTTGGTCTCTCTGGTATCGCCTTGGTTCAGATTTGATGTTTGTTAGTTTTCTTGCTTGTCAAGATGACTTGACAAAGATGAGTTTCTTGTGTCAAGTGTTTAGATGTGTGCACTCATTTTAAAGATGTGTTTAATGAAGAATAGGTCATGAATATCTTTCAGCTTGGGCTGCATGAGATTTCTTTCTATTGCAAATGTTTTTGAAGCTAACTTGTAGTAACTATTTTATATCTTTTATTACATGTTTGTAAGCCGACATGGAGAAACCTCTTGAAGGTTGTGAAGGATATAAATAGAAGATAAAAAATTTTGATAAAATGTGTGAGAGTGTAGTGAATGTTTTAAGTAGACAATGTCTGAATAGAATATCTTTTGATAATGAAATGTGTCAAAGATTAGTTTTGATAGATCAACAATGAATGTATGTGAGACTATGAAGAAGAATATGTGCCAGTAAAGTGAGTTGTAGGAAACAGAGCTTATTGAAGTGTAGATGTATGTACCAAAGGCAATGAGCCAGAGGTAACAGATGTACTAATATATCCCTATTGTATGTTGAGGTTGTGAACCTATGTTGTAAAAGTTGTATTGAGTAGGGAGTAGTGAACTTCCTTTGGTTAAATACCATAGATACCTATTGTAAAATATGTTTTATTTGTGATGTCGGATTTGGATAGTAGATCCAAGCAACTTTCTCACCATGTTTTTTCCCTTGTAGGGTTTTCCATGTAAATCTAGTGTTATGGATTCATGCTTTTATGTTCTTCTTTTCATGGTTTAATTGGTTTTAATTGTTTTTTATGGGGAAAATTAGGTTTTGATGGGACTTGAAACCCATTACAAGATGGTTTTGAAGGGACCCAAAACCCTATCCAAGCAAATCATGCTACAACAAAGATAAACCACAAACCAACAACAGCCCAACAACAGCAACGCCAAAGGCTACACAAAGGTTTTGAAGGGAACTATAATCCTTTAACAACCAGGATTACAAGGGCCTGAAACCCAAAGGTTTTGAAGGGACCATACACCCTTTACAACTAGGTTTTAACAGGGACCTTAAACCCTTAACAACCTGATTCATCTAAGCAGCAATCAACTTAAATAAATCAATGGAATATTGCAAAGCGTCAACATTCCAATAGTAGCCCTCAGCCGACTTACAAACTTCCTAATTCATTTATGCAATAATCAACCCAATAACAGAATACTATAAAACAATAGCATTCCTACAACACTCCACCGTCAAAAAACACCAAACGGCTTGAAACACCAACTCTATCTCAACCTTAATATGAGATAGCTCCCCTCTATTGGAGAGTATGCAATAAAAACCATTACCACCAAAGACTTCACCCTCCTTCTCACCCAGGCTCCACCTCAATAAGAGCATGAAGTAGAAAAGAGAACTTCCAACCAGAACAATAGCAGTCAGCTCCTCCTCAATAGGAGCATTCTCCACCTCCATAGAAGACCTCAACTGAAATATCGATAAGGAAGCATAAGCTCCAGAAGAAAAGGTAACTGCAACCTCCTTTGGCATGACAAGAAGCAAGAAGCAACACAGCCACAGCACTAGCAAAAACTAAGCCTTAAAACAAAATATTAAAACCTTCTTCCGTAGAACGCTAATCACCCCCACCAAAGGAACATGCCAAAGATCCCAAAAGAGGTTCCCAAAAATGCAGAACAACAACAGAAGGCCAAACATCAGAACTTCCCACCAATAAACCATAGAAGGAATGAAGGATCCGAGCAAGCCAAAAATCCCCTACACCACAATTGGTTAATTGTTGATGAATGGAAAGAATTTGATTAAGTATTAATTCATCCCCCCTCTCAGTACTTTTGTGTGTTCAACAACCATGTTGGAAGAGACATTGCAAAATGAGAAAAGAAGAGGTGAGAATGTTAATAGTTGTTGTGGTATAATTGGTAATCTTATCTACTATGGTGGGCCAACAATATTTTTTAACTGTGAATTTCATGCCTACAATCTCAACACAAATATTATACCACTACCTACATCTATTTTGCTTCCAAAAATTCAACCAATAGTTATTTACATTTTTTAGCTAGTTCCAAGGGTGAGATGCAAGGAACGAATTTCCATAGAGCCCAAAGGAGTCATGAGAGATAAGGAGCCTATGTGAACAAGGACATGAAGCTATGGTTGCAATTGAAAAAAAATCTAATATTATCTTGACCTATTGATATTCCCTCCTCGAATCAACTATGTGGTTTGGTGAATTCTTTAGATGCATGTAAACTACATGAAGAGTTTGAGAAGATTATGGGAGCTCAAACTCAATGAAAAATGTGAAGAGCATGAATTCAACAAGATGTCAAAGGAGGATCAAACCAATCCAAATAGTTTGTAAATTTCCAAAAATAACCTGCAAGAAACAACCTTATGTTCAAGGGCTTTGGGTGCTAGAAAAAATGATTGAACCAAGTGAAAAAATGTCTAAACCAAATGACCCATAGATCCAAACCTACAAAAAAAACCAAAAGATAGCAAAAGTGGCAAGGGGATTTTTGGACATCTACAAAAAAATGCATTTTTGGCCAAAAATCCATACAATATAGATTTTGAATAGGTTTTGTATGTACAATACAAAAAAATGTAAAATTTAAATTTACTGATTTTGATTAAATGAAAGGTATTTCTTTATTTATTGAGACTTTTGAAGTCAATGATGTTCATTTGGCTCCATAATGCTCCAATGGTAGGACTAAGTGTCGGAGTCACTTTGATTCAGGAAGGGACATGTGATCACAGCTTTAATAGCATGTTGAAGAAGCCAAGATTTGAAAGCAGTCACTTGATATCTTCCACTAGTGAATAATGAACATGAAAGAATGGTTATCATATAATATGAAGAGTGTGTAAGTGTGCAATGAGTTACTTGCATATGTAGGAAAGGTAGAGGAGGTAGAGAGGTAGGACTAAACAACTAACTACCCCACCAAACATGCAACACATGTATGTTCAAATGAAAATTGTGTGAGCATGTGTAAAGTGTGCATGCAATGGGTGTCTAAAAAGGTGAGTGCATATGTCTCAACCACATGAAGTGAGACAAAAATAAATTCCATGAGTAGAGAATTAACTAGTGTGAATATCTGAACCTAGAAAGGGTGATTAGCTAAGTTCTAGATATGAAATAATACTATTTACACTAACATTTTTTATCCCCCAAGTCCTTCATGTCAAAGGCACAAAATAAATAAATTTTGAGCTATCTAATCACACCCTTTTTATTTCCAATGAATAACATGTCATCAACATACAAGATAATGATTAGAAATTGATCATCAATCAATTTAACTTAAACATAATGATTGAATTTCTCCTAAACAAAACCAAGTTATAATGTGAAAGCATAAAAAATATATACCACATCTAAGGTGATTACTTAAGACCATAAAATGATCACTTAACATGCAAACAATGTTTTCCTTTTATTTTACCACAAAATTGCCACATTGTTTAATGTAAATTTATTTGTGAGGATCCTAATGTGAAAATGTATTTTTCACATCTATTTTCTCTACCTCTTAATCACAAGTAGTAATAATATAAAGCAGGAATCCAATAGAATTTATTTTTGTAGCAAGAGATAAAATTTCACCAAAATCAACTACCTCAACTTGGGAGTATCCTTTTTCCACAAATGTTTCCTTATATCTGTCCAATTATCCATCTACTTTTAATTTCTTCTTAAACACCAACTTTTAACCAATGGGGTTTCTTCCCTTGGAAAACTTAACTCTATCCAAAGTGTAACATCTATGCAACTCTATCATTGTGTCCTCCATATTCTCCTTCCAATATTCATGCTCCTTCAAGGAAAGAGCTTCCTTCACAAATCAAGGTTCATCATTAGTACTGTAGGCACCTTCAAAATTTTCAAATTTTGAAGGCCCATGTTGAAAATTTTCCCTTTCCACACTCAGAAGTGCACCTGCAAAATCTGTCCAAGTGATCTACTTTGGAGGGTCACAATTCAGAGCCAGTTGATTGTCATGCTGAAAGGATTGTTTCTCTCCATTCAACCCACATTAATGTACTCCCTAGTCTGATTTCAAAACCCCATGGTTAGATTTTCTATTTTTACCAAGCCAAAAGCAAATGCATTTTGCTCTATTTTGCACTTACATTTTTAGAATGTTTCAGGGAGGTCCAGTTTTACCTTTAATATCTTGTGATGAATGATGATTCAAGGAAATCCCTCTTGCACACATACTCAGTGTGCCTAGATGAGCTTATGTTTCTAGTGGTAGCCCCCCAGAAGTTGTTTTGATATTTTTTCAGAGGTAACTTTGAGAGCCCTAATTGGTTTTTGACAGGTGAAATTGCAGAAAAGTCCAAGTAGGCAACTTTGGTATTTAATATCTTTCACCTCATGAATTCTTGGGTCAAATGGTAACATGCTTACAAAGTTTCAGGCCCAGGATAAGTTTTGATGGGTTAACTAATCCTTTTCTAACTGCAACATTGCCAAAAATGGTGTCCCGAAAAGTTTTCAATTTTCAAAATCTAAGGACAACTCATTTCTTTTTTTGGTCTAGAACCTCTACAGCTCCATTTTCATCAAGATTGGAGGTCATTTGATACATTATTTTAATGTACTTTTGTTGCGGCGAACACGTCCCAGGGGCCAGTTTACAAAGGAGGTACCTAATTTTTTATGGTTGGGGAAAAATTTGACCAAATGGATTTTCTCTAAATAATTGATTATGGTTGCACGCAAAAAATCTCGACTCCAGGGGTCACCATTCGTGCACAGTGAAATTTCTCTGTTTGGGCTGCAGGCATAATTAAAAATTGCCTATTCTCTAATTTTTCAAATGTTAATATTTAAAATATTTTGAGTATTTTAAATATTGGGCAAATGAAAATAGGAATTTAGTAATTATAAAGTGCATTTCAAATGTTTATAAGAAAAGAAAGTTTAATTCTTGCTTGTGATTTGTTGAAAAGCGGCAGCAGGGCTTCACAGAGAACTTCATCATTGATCGTTGATTTGAAACTCTCTCTCATCGAATCCGCAATGGAGCGATGTTGTGTTCTCTCCATCACATATCGCTGATTTGATGCTTCTTTTCCATCTTGGATTGGCGATGGGAAAGACCATGTCTTCTTCATCAGGCATCGCTATTTGGTTTCTCCATGTTCTTTCTACAATAGCGATAAGTGATGGAAGACACATGAGCAATTAAAAAGGGGAATTTTCAATTGTTATTGTGCAAAGGGAAAGTTAAATTTTTGTTTCTTATTGGCAAGAGGAATTTTTGACTATTCACAGCAGCAGTGCTCATCTCCATTATTGAATGGAAAATCAAGTTGAAATTAGCGATGAGCGATGGTTGCTATGTCCATTGCCCATCAATGATTTCTTATTATTTTCTTTGGCTGCATCCGTGATGCCCGATGGTTGTTCCCCCATTTCTTCCATCACTAATAAATATTTGTTCTTCCAAATATATCAGAGACACGTGATGGTGGTTGCCGTGAGTTTTCAGAAATAAAGTAAAATTTTATTTGTTACCTTGAAAAGTTCTGGAGAAAATTATGGTGAAAATGAAACATGAAGGTGAAACATAAGGGCACAGGTAAATTTGTATTTTCCCAATAGAAGATTTTGAATTCTTCACAAGAACTTTAGCTGCATTATCATCGCTATTTTTTCTTTCATTTTCTAAATGAATGGGTGATGTGCAATGATTGATGTCAAATATTATTATTTGATAAAATGTTCAGAGAAGATGATCAAATGTGCACAGGAATAGAATTTTTGCAGCCTGAATAATTTTAATTAAATTTTTCACAAACTTAAGGTGAAATTTTAATTGTTGGGAAAGTTGAAGGTGAAGCACGGATGAAATATTCTATTGCCCAGGAAGATGTGTAAAATCTTCACAAGAAAGTAAATTTTTTTTAGCCATGTTGGAGGAAAAGACTTTCTTTGTTGCACAGTACAAGTGAAAAATGAACAGGTGAAAGGGATTTTTACAACAAAGTGGTGAATGGAAAGTGAACTATTTTCACAAAAGAATTTTTTATATCTTTCACAAGCAACTTTTTTAAAGTTGTTGGTGAAAAATGGGTGAAGAGATAAAATATTTTGCAAGGAATGCAGGGGCAAGGAGGTGAAGTCTTTTGCAAATAAAGGAATTTTCAACGTGGATAAAAGGCTAAATGGAGAAAATGATGAATCTTCATGAAAGGGAATATTTTTCTATTGCAAGGCAATGGAGTAAGGAGCAAGAAAACAGAGAGCAGACTGAAAATTCTTCAGCAAGCAAAGGCTTTGCTTGCTAATCAACGAACCTGAATCTACCAAGTATCTCCTTCAGATGAACATTTAGGGTTTTTACTTTTCCTTAAGTGTTGTCTTTCTGCCTCATTCTAGGGAAGTTGTTTTTGTAATTTAACACAAAGAACATTGTAGTGTGAATACAGAGCATTTTAGAGTTAAGTTTTAGGATCTTAGTCTATCAATAATTATGTAATTTTGATTACAATACTGGAAAAATAATGTTGAATGTTTCAAGTTTGAGACTATTTTACTCTCCTATGTACTAGTTCTACAGATTCTAAATGAAACAATCAAGGATGTCTTATTTGTCTCTATCAATTTTAGATAGATGTGTGGCTCTATTCTTGCTTATTAATTCAAAGAATTAATGTAGGTGCTTGAATATGGCTATAAGTTTGTATTGAATTGAGTGCTAGGATGCTCGTAAGAAGTAAATGTTAAGACATAATGTTGAAATGCTATAATGTAACATTCCAGGGCTTCATATATATCAAGTGTGAAAATTGTTATCAGATTATGTATATGTTTGAGTCGACTCCATTCCAAGGATAAGGCATTGATCTAAGTGTGCTATTAATGTTACATGTGTTAGTTAATATAGTAGTTGATCATCTTTTAAATCAAATATCAATCTCATTTTGTTTGTGTGAGGAGTTTAATGAGTTACATCTCTCATTTTAAAATAGACATTATTGTATAGGTCGGCCAAGCCTTTATAGTATTGTGTCTATTAAGCATCTAAAGGAGAAACATTTTTTTACAGTGTATTTGGTACTTCAACACACAAGTATCTATAAATATACTGTTGGGATCACCCTCCTAGGTTTAATAGATCCTGAAGTGCAGGGGAGAAAGGTGTATTTTATTCACTCTCCCATTCATTGGCTATATCAACCCATTGAGTCTAAATATGAGAGAGTGGCTACTTTTTAGGACTCATTGCATCTGCTTATTTGGGAACCAACAGATTGGTGACTCTACTGAAGAGAATTCCAGAAATATTTGGTTTTAGACCATTTAATCAAGGAGTCATTGAATTTTCAAAAATGATCCAAGGACCTGCATACTTGAAGGAGATTGTTGCAATGTTTCTAATGTATTATTGAAGTTTGGTGCTCTACTAGTGGAGAGAACTCAGAAAATACATAGATCTTGGAAGAAGCTTCCTGGTCCTTGAATATTTTTTCCTCTCTCAAAGAGGTAGTGACTCTACAATAAGTTCTACATCATTAGAAGAGTTGGTTGCAGTAGTTCTCAGGTATTTTTCTATTGTAATATCTTTGTATGAAGGTTTTCAACAAAAATTTCTAGTTAAAACTATCCCTTATTCAGTATTTCAAGATACTAGTAGAAAGGGAAATGAGAAAGTAAGATATTTTGAAAAGATATCTTGAGAAGAAATTAGTTGTAGAGGGAATAGAAATTTTATTTGCAAATATGTATTGTTTTTCTAGTTCTCCCTCTACAAGTTGTAATATCATGCCTAGAACATAGCCACGTCCTCAAAGGAAAGTGTTCACTAATGAGAGATATGACCCTCTAGATTTTAGTAAAATCCAAGGTTACCCACATTCTATCCCAAGAAGAATTAATGAATAATTTCCTAAGTTTAGAGGAGGTTTTGAAGAATCGGGATCACTACATGTACAAGTTTTTCTTAATGTAATGGAAGACTGTCAAATAGTAGAGGAAGATGTTGTCATGAAGTATTTTGTAAGAACTTTAGAAGATACTACTGAATACTGCTTTTCTAGTTTACCAATTCTTTCCATATGCTCATGGAAAGATCTTGAGAAATTGTTCATGGATGATTTTGGTGA
The DNA here is from genome assembly GCA_007258455.2 of Sequoia sempervirens. NCBI lineage: Eukaryota > Viridiplantae > Streptophyta > Pinopsida > Cupressales > Cupressaceae > Sequoia > Sequoia sempervirens. The sequence goes on along the minus strand of VDFB02160719.1, from coordinate 17,237 downwards.
AGTGAATGATGACTGCTTGTCTGAAGAAAGAAATTTGCATACCCAAGAAGAATAGGAAGAGAAATCTGAAAATAAGGTTGAACCTATGTTACCTATTGATGCATTGTGTGATATAGAAAGGTTTGAGGATGAATCCATCTATGATTTTCATGATAGATTCATGAAATTTTTGCTTGTTATACCAGAACCAGAAAGACCTGATGAGTTATTTTGCATTGATTTATTATGTGAGAACTGTGAGCCAGGTTTGAGTACTATGCCAGCCCACTTGAAGCCCCCTAGTCTTAAATGTTTATATCAATGGCTATCAATAATTGAAGAAATGATAGAGAAGTATGGAACTAATCTCCTAAATAGTTTATGTGATGGTACTTTTTCAAGACTTAATCACATAGATGCAAATGGTATAGTAGAAGACAAGAATGATGCATCATTAGGTGATGAGGAAGTTGTTTTTGAACAACCTACAAAAGAAATGTACCCAGATGAAGATTACAGCCATGATGGTCATGATAAAGGCTGCAATGATGCAGATGAAACTGAAAGTATTTTCTCTTCTATGGACTTTGAATATACAGTTGAAGATCATGTTGATTATGAAGTTCCATGTCTTCATCATGAAAACAAAGGTGTTGTAGATGGAAGTTTGCAACTAGCTGAAAATTATTCTTGTATGGGTGATCACGATGATTTCAATTCTATTTACAGCCCTAGTGACTATGATTCCTCTCATGAGGAAAAGGTAGAATTAATCTCTTCAAGTGGAAAGTGTACCAACAAGGAAAATGATGATAATATTTTGGAAAGATCACAAGAAGAAGATGATGGATATGAGTTGAATATCTTGTTTGAAGAAGACATGTGTGATCAACAGTGTTATGATGTAACTGACAAGGTATGCAATGGATTTCAGTTGAAGAAATCAACCACAAGCAGTTACAATGAAGAAACCATTAATGGTTTTTAGTTTGACAATGAAGAATGTAGTCTTGCTGGTTGTTGTAGCAGTATGAACAAAGAAAGAGATATGCATGCAAGAGATTCATTGGATGAATCAATTCAAGTAGTTGGTTATGAGGAACATGCATATGCTGATAATGATGAACAAGGAACTCCTATTTTGTTTGATGTTTTACCTTCTTCTACTTCTTTTGCTAACTTTGAAGTTATCACTAAATGTTTGCATGAGGATAGCATTGATGTGGTTTTACATGAAAGTAAAAATGTAGAGATAAATGTTAGTACAACTAATAATGCTCTTTATGATGATTTTGCACTTGAAGAATGTGATTGTGTCAATCACATGGATGCATATGAGGATCTCTTTTCTGGATCTGCAACTCATAGTTTTCCTCTTGAGCAGTATGCTTCAGATTGTCATGTTGATGCAGTAGGAGGTGGTGTTGAATATGATACTTCTCGCAGCAGTGAATGTGTTTTAAATAGTCATTGTGAGGAATTTGTTGCAGAAGTAGTTTTTGATCCATATGAACCTGCACTTGAAACTTCTTCTTATGGTAACATATTGAGTGTTGACAACCTTGTATATGAGCTTGAAGTAGGAAACATTCTTTGGGATGCTGAAATTTCTTCATAATGCTATGATTGGAATGTGGATAAAGGTATTATGAATGTTGGTGAATCTTGTTTTCAGGACATTGAAACATATGGTAATATGATTGAGCTGTGTTGTTGGGATGATGACAAACTTGCATGTGATGCAATTCAGTTGGATAAGTTTCAAATGTGTGAGCACTCTTTGCTTGACACACAGAAGGATTGCACACTGTCTCTTAAAGATGATGTCTTCTCTGAGCCTGATCATTGTGAGGGAATTGGTAAATGGGATGAGGCTATGTTTTCAAATAGTCTTGATCACTATCCTCACATTTTGTCACTTTCCATAGAATCAAAAAATGGAATGAGTGGCAGTGATGCATCCTATGTCATCGGTTTGCCATATGACAGTAAAGCTATATACAAAGGCACCATGACACTTGTGTTTGTAAAAATGAAGTCACTCATATTGATGTGGTATGATAGAGGCAAGTTTGGATTAAAAGATATCAGCTCTTTTAATATATTAGTATTTGACAGAGGTAAGAATTGGCTTCCCTTTTCCATTTGGTGGCCTAGGGCTTCCAAATGAAGTTTTAAAAGTCGAAAAATAAAGACTTTGTCACCCAATGTTTCTGGCACTTGGTCTGCTCTCCCAGAGATCTAAATTCTTGCTATTCCCATAGGGGGCATACATACCTAGAAAGAGCCACTGTTGGCACCTTCAAAATTTTCAAATTTTGAAAGCCCATGTTGAAAAATTTTCCTTTGCACACTCAGAAGCACACCTACAAAATCTTCCCAAGTGACCTACTTTGGAGGGTCACAATTCGGAGCTAGTTGATTGTCATGTTGAAAGGATTGTTTCTCTCCATTCTCCCCACATTAATGTACTCCCTAGTCTAATTTCAAAGCCCCATGGTCATATTTTCTATTTTTACCAGGCCAAAAGCAAATGCATTTTGCTCTGTTTTGCACTTACATTTTCAGAATGTTTCAAGGAGGTCCAGTTTAACCTTTAATATCTTGTGATGAATGATGATTCAAATCCCTCTTGCACACATACTCAGTGTACCTAGATGAGCTTATGTTTCTAGTGGCAGCCCCCCATAAGTTGTTTTGATATTTTCTCAGAGTGGTGACTTTGAGAGCCCTTATTGGTTTTTGACAGGTGAAATTGCAGAAAAGTCCAAGTAGGCAACTTTGGTATTTAATATCTTTCACCTCAGGAAGAATTTTTCCATTTTGTTTGTTGCAATGAATTCTTGGGTCAAATGGTAACATGTCTACTCAATTCCAGGCTCCCAGGATAAGTTTTGATGAGTTAACTAATCCATTTTTAACTACAACATGGCCAAAAATAGTGTCCCGAAAAGTTTCCAATTTTCAAAATCTAAGGACAACTCATTTATTGTTTTGGTATAAAACCTCTATAGCTCCATTTTCATCAAGAGGAGGTCATTTGATATATTATTTTAATGTACTTATGTTGCAGCGAACACATCCCAAGGGCCATTTTACAAAGGAGGTACCTAATTTTTTATGGCTGGGAAAAATTTGACCAAATGGGTTTTCTCTAAATAATTGATTATGGTCGCACGCAAAAAATCTTGGCTCTAGGGGTCACCGTTTGTGTGCAATGAAATTTCTTCGTTTGGGCCACAGGCGTAATTAAAATTTGCCTATTCTCTAATATTTTCAAATGCTAATATTTAAAATATTTTGAGTATTTTAAATATTGAGAAAATGCAAATAGGAATTTAGGGCAATTATAAAGTGCATTTCAAATGTTTATAAGAAAAGAACTTGTTTAATTCTTGCTTGTGACCGGTTGAAAAGCGGTAGCACGACTTCAAGGAGAACTTCATTGTTGATCATTGATTTAAAGCTTCTTTTTCATCTTGGATTGGCGATGGGCGAGACCATGTCTTCTTCATCGAGCATCACTATTTGGTTTCTCCATGTTCTTTCTGCAATAGCAATAAGCGATGGAAGACACGTGAGCAGTTAAAAAGGGGAATGATGGGTGATTTCTTATTATTTTCTTTGGCTGCATTCGTGATGCCTGATGGTTGTTCCTCCATTTCGTCCATCGCTAATAAATATTTGTTCTTCCAAATATATCAGTGACATGCGATGGTGGTTGCTTGAGTTTTCAGAAATAAAATAAAATTTTATTTTTTGTCGTGAAAAGTTCTAGAGAAAATTATGGTGAAAATGAAACATGAAGGTGAAACATAAGGGCACAGGTAAATTTTTATTTTCCCAATAGAATATTTTTAATTCTTCACAAGAACTTTAGTTGCATTATCATCACTATTTGTTCTTTCATTTTCTAAATGAATGGGCAATGTGCAATGATTGATGTCAAATATTATTATTTGATAAAATGTTCAGAGAAGATGATCAAATGTGCACAAGAATAGAATTTTTGCAGCTTGAATAAATTTAATTAAATTTTTCACAAACTTAAGGTGAAATTTTAATTGTTGGGCAAGTTGAAGGTGAAGCACGGGTAAAATATTTTGTTGCCCAGGAAGATGAGTAAAATCTTCACAAGAAAGTAATTATTTTTTAGCCATGTTGGAGGAAAAGACTTTCTTTGTTGCACAGTAAAAGTGAAAAATGAATAGGTGAAAGGGATTTTTATAGCAAAGTGGTGAATGGAAAGTGAGATTTTCACGAAGGAATTTGTATATCTTTCACAAACAAATTTTTCAAAGCTGCAGGTAAAAAATGGGTGAAGAGATAAAATATTTTGCAAGGAATGCAGGGGCGAGGAGGTGAAGTCTTTTGCAAATAAAGGCATTTTCAACATGGATAAAAGGCTAAGCAGAGAAAATGACGAATCTTCATGAAAGGGAATATTTTTCTGTTGTAGGGTAGTGGAGTAAGGACCAAGAAAACAGAGAGCATATTGAAGATTCTTCAGGAAGCAAAGGCTTTTCTTGTTGATCAACAAACCTAAATCTCCCAAGTGTCTCCTTCAGATGAACATTTAGGGTTTTTACTTTTCCTTAAGTGTTGTCTTTCTGCCTCATTCAAGGGAGACTATTTTTGTAACGTAACACAAAGAACACTATAGTGTGAATACAGAGCATTTTAGAGTTAAGTTTTAGGATATGAGTCTATCAATATTTATGTAATTTTGATTACAATACTGGAAAAATAATGCTAAATGTTTCAAGTTTGAGACTATTTTACTCTCCTATGTACTAGTTCTATAGATTATGAATTAAACAATCAAGGATGTCTTATTTGTCTCTATCAATTTCAGATAGATGTGTGGCTCTATTCTTGTTTATTAATTCAAATAATTAATGTAGGTGCTTGAATATGGCTATAAGTTTGTATTGAATTGAGTGCTAGGATGCTAGTAAAAAGTAAATGTTAAGACATAATGCTGAAATGCTATAATGCAACATTTCAGGACTTCATATATTGTCAGGTGTGAAAATTGTTATCAAATTATGTATATGTTTAAGTCGACTTCATTCCAAGGATGAGGCACTAATCTAAGTGTGTTATTAATGTTACATGTGTTAGTTAATATAGCATTTGATCATCTTTTAAATCAAATATCGATCTCAGTTTGTTTCTGTGAAGATTTTAATGAGTTACATCTCTCATGTTTAAATTAGGCATTATTGTATAGGTCAGTCAAGCCTTTTTAGTATCAAGTGTCTATTAAGCATCTAAAGAAGAAACATCTATTTACAGTGTATTTGATACTTTAGCACACAACTATCTATAAAAATACTGTTGGGATCACCCTCTCAAGTTTAATAGAGCTTGAAGTGCATGGGAGAAAGGTGTATTTTATTCACTCTCTCGTTCGTTAGCCATATCAACCCGTTGAGTCTGAATATGAGAGAGTGACTACTCTTTAGGACTCATTGCATTTTTTGATTTGGGAACCAACAAGTACAAGATAAAGAAAATACACAACACAAATATGGTGTGTACCTTCTCAAGGGTGTAGTAAGAGGTGCCTCATGTTCTTCCTTTGAATTCTTGTAATTTAAACTTTTTTCTTCCTCTACATCCTCTTTTGTAGCCAATTGTTCTTCCACTTGAATCTTCTTGCTTCTCCATTTTGGTTTCAAAATGAATAATTTTCTTTGACTTATCTTCCACACTTCATATAATATTTTATCAATTAAAGTAGAACATAAATATACATTAATAAATTAGCAAGTATTACTTACAAACTTACAAACTTAGCCTAAAATAATTTTTCCAATTAAGTATTTCTCAACATATTTTTTTCTTTATACATTAATGTCTTTTAATCATCTATGTAGTGGCATTTTGTTATGGCATATGTTACACCCTGTTTCTTGGTTACCGAGTTACTTTTACCTCCATGGGTGAAAATGATGCTAAATATAAAATATGACTTTAATATGTTTGTTAGGTGAATGAGATATGGGAATATGCAATAAGATGTTATTGATTTCAAAAGAATGAATATGTTTTGAATTGATGAAATGCCATGAAAGAATATGTATTACAATGTGAACATTATAATGCTTTTTTGATATAAATTTTTTATGATGCAAATGGATTTATTATGAATGTATAACTACCTTGGTGTTGCACTAAGTTGAATGTACGAACAAGTTGAGCCTCCGAAAGAGATGGGAAGTATCACTCAGGAGAGGAGATTGGTCTAGTAACCTTTGATAAGACCTAAACTAAGCTTTCACACACTCACAACTTAGTAGGTCTAGTCGAATCAGTAGTTTGGGAAATGGTAAGTTATCCTTAGCCTTGCTTGGGTATGATTTAGAAGATGTTATGGCCTTCTTTGTGAATGTTCTTGATTAGGGTTATGTGCATAAGTCTCTTTAATGAGTTTGAGTTCTTCTTCATGTATTTGTATCAATCAATGATTATATATGTATAGAATTATATGTGTGTGTATGGAAACAATACTCATGCATAATGAATGTATATGTACATGTCCATATGAAAGTAGGAATACTTTCACATACCATGCACAAATATATTGTATGCATCAAGATGTCGACTAGAAATAGATAATGTACACATATAAGTATATATGCATTTGGTATATATAAGTCGATCGATACATAAGTAAATATATGTGTTTATATATTAAAATAATATATTGTAATATATTAATATATATTTATATGTATATACACACTACTGAATTTGACACCATTTTCCGACGGACGTTTGTCGGTGGTTCGACAAATCTTTGTCAGAAAAGCAACGAAATGATGAAAACATTTTTGTCGCTATTTTTTTCATTGTACGTCCAACGATGAATTAAACGTTGAACTAATGGCACAGATTCGTCGGTCGTCCGCATCATAAAATGACTCGAATGTTCATCGGAATATCGATGAAATGGGCATCAAAAGAACACCTAAAGTTCGTCGCCATTTCGACAAAATGGGCAAGTATTTACGACGAAGCCTTCATCGCAGCTAAGCAATTCATCGGGCCTTTATTTGATTCATCGGTGTTGTCCATCAAAATTGCGACGAAATGGCCAAGGAGTTACGATGAAGCCTTTGTCGTAGCCAAGCAACTTCATCGGACCTTTTATGTGGTTCATCGGTGAACTACATCGAAAATGCGACAAAATGGCCAACGAGTTACGACGAAGCCCCAAGCAACTTCGTTAGACCTTTTATGTGGTTCGTCGGTGGACTTCATCGAAATTGTGATGAAATGGCCAAGGAGTCACAACGAAGCCTTCGTCACAGCCAAGCAACTTCGTTGGACCTTTTTTGTGGTTCATCGGTAGACTTCATCGAAATTGTGATGAAATGTACAAGGAGTTACGACGAAGCCTTTGTCGTAGCTATAGCAACTTCGACGGACCTTTTCGGTGATTTGTCGGTTGTGTTTGTTAAAATTTTGACGAAATAATGCAATTTTTAAAAATATATATATTCGTTGAAATGTACCATCGGTGATAGATCAATCAAGTCGCGTCCCTTCATATTCAAATCTCAGGCAATTATTTTATTCAATCATTTTCCATGTTTATTAGACACCCGCTGAGACGTCATGTAGTTTCGTTGATGCCTTGAGTCTCTTCGACAGTCAATATTACATATTGCTTTGGTGTCACACAGTCTCATCGATGTTTTGAGTCTCACCGATAGCCAATAGATCATATGTCGCTATGGTGTCACGCAGTCATACCAATGTTCTGAGTCTCCCCGAGAATTATTCCTTCAGTCTTAAGTGTATCACTACAATTCTGACCAATGATAACTTATCACTGTGACTTTGGGGGTCGTCGGGACTTTCCTTCTACTACTTATTAGCTTACAATAATACTTGAGCTTGAAATTACAAAACAGAATATCATGCCAATTAATTTTACCATTACTATTCCAGACCTTCAGATTATGGCAGAATAAGTACCAAATTTCCTGAGCATAAAAACATTCAAAAAAAATATGTTTGATAGTTTCCCGAGTCCTGCAAATACTGCAGATTTCAACACTTTCATGGTTAGATTTATAGGGATCTATCTTTTTCATTGATGCAGAGGTAGGTAAAGGAGAAATAATTATAATTGTAACACTATTCATAGTCTAGTAAATTATATTCATAATTTGTGTTCAATGGACCTTATTTTTATCATTATACTGTCCATCTAGTACCATATTTTAATCCAGGGTTCAACTATCTCAGATCTAAAGAAGCACCTTCAATTAACCATTTAAAGTACTATAAAATAAGGTAAGACTTTTACTTGAGAAAGATTGGGTACACTTGTAGGATTAAAGTTCTCGCAATCATCAGGATTTATTGGCACACAGACACAACCTGCAACATATGAATTAATGGATGACTACAAGTTAGTGAAATGGTCCTTAATATGTGAGTGGTTTGCAAATTGATTGGTAGAAAATAAGGTTACAAATAGATCTACATGAAAAATTATGAAGACAATCTACTGTAATCATCAAAATAGATGAAAAGTGCAAAGGAAAGAGTCGAGCTACATCTCTAGAGCCTAAAAAAAACACATGCAAGAAACATAAAAAAAAGAACAAACCAGTTTTTGGATGAATACAAAATGGTGCCTTCAGCAAGTGATTCATATGCTTTCACACCTGACACGGGACATTAAGAATATTCTAGTCTTCCTCTGTGAAATTAACTACTTATAGAATAAACCCAAAAACCAATATTCTATACCTCCATGTCTAGCCGAGGGTACGTATAAGAAAAAAAAATTCTTCAATGCAATGCTGAAAAATATCAATGTGTGTGTAGGTTTGTATTACTCAAAATATCATTTCACTCCCTAAGGAAAAATACCAAAGTGATACATGTTTTAAATTCCAATCTTCACATAGGCTCCCTTATTGCTACACATGCATATACAAGCATTATTCAAGCTCTAAGCTATTCAAATATTAAGGATTTAATTAGCTATAAGATGGAAAGTTGTTGTTTAGACATAATCCATCATCTTTTACATATCTTTATTCACTCCTAGTGCTTCAGATAAATTTGTGTAAATGAGACAGAAATGTGAATCTTTTATGACAAAGAAAACTCTTAAAAGGAGGGGGAGAGAGAAAAGGGTAGGGGGCAAGAGAATGCTTGAATGTATAGCAAAGTATAAAATTTTGATCATTATAACAATGAAACGAATCTTAAGTTTGAAGCATAAAATTTACAACATTTATGATCAAGAATGAATGTAAGTAGAGAAACTTTTGCATACTTGCAGATGGTACAAAATTTCATTGTTAAGTCGAAGCCTCCCATCAACAACAAGATCCAAATATCCATGTATCTATCTCAATCGAGCCTCTAAACCCTTCAGAGTTGTCAATTTTTCCACTAACCTGTTATGCACAAAAGTCAAATTTTAGAGTTATGTCACCACTAAAAACAGAAGAAACGGAGATTTGAAACCAAATCCACACACAACACAATTTGGTATTCATACAAAGCCATACAAACAAACTAAACTCAGAACATTGGAATGGAAACAACTTCAAATTATGATGCAGAGCATGGATTCAGGGTATAAAGAATCATTTTTCTGCCACCATAGTGAAAAGTTAGCACTTTCTTTCATCTTTGCATATTGGTTTGATGCTTCAAATGATGCATTTCTTACATTTAAAAGTGCATTACCTTATTGAGCTTCTCTTTGTTTCGAGAATAGTTTAATATTCTCTACTTAACAGGGCCAACCACATCACGGTGGAATCTCATTTGGCCCCTCCCCTCCCTCACATCACTCTCAATTCCCCATACCCAATCATATAACATTAATCATTCATTCATCCATTAATAGCATATAGCATTCATTCATTCATCCATTAATAACATATAACATTCATTCATCCATTAATAACATATAACATTCATTCATTAACATATAACATTCATTAATTAACATATTTGTATTCATTCATTAACATATAATATTCATTCTTTCAGTTTTTACATATTATCAAAAATATGGTTGTCATGATATGATTACAATCACTTTTTTTTTGTTTCTTTTTTAAAGCTACATAAAGATGAAGTGGAGTATCATTTTCTAAATCAATATATGTCCCCCCTTTAGTTGTTTTGCCCTCTGCTCATGATCTTAATGTACGCCTAATCGCCAGCTCATGATGTGGATGCCACTACAAGGGGGGTCTATTGCAATAAGAAAGAAATGTTAAACTTATATGTTTTATTATTATTGTTACAAGTATTTCATTAATTAAAAGAACATTAGAGTGGTTCTCTTTACCTGATGGTTCCACATCATGTTCCTGAACTTTTGTTATAGACTCATGCTCAACATGTTGAACACCCTCTAAATCCTGATCTGCAGTTGAAACATGAAAGGTTACATTAATTAATACACCAATTGAAATTAAATATGTTTAAAAGAACATGAGGGTGGTCCTATTTACCTGATGGGGCCACATCATGTTCCTGATCTTCTCTAGCCTAATCATGCTCAACACGTTGATCACGCTCTACATGCTCTAAAGTTGAAACACAAAAGGTTACATTAATTAATACACCAATTGCAATTAAATATGTTTAAAAGAACTTTAGAGTGGTCCTCTTTACTTGATGGGGCCATATCATATTCTTAATCTTCTCTAGCCTGATCATGCTCAACATATTGATCACACTCTACATGCTCTAAAGTATCGGGATGCACACCATGACCTTCATCTACACGTTGTGTTCCACCCTCACCAGGTTGCATTCCAATGCCATGTGCAATATTATCATTGCTTGAATGTTTAAAACAAATAGGCATGTAATTACTTTATGGTGGAAATTAATATTGAATAGATTGCACAAGTATTCAATTTTAAATAAACTTTATTGAGTTTATTTACCTACGGTCGGATGCAATGGAAGATTGTGTTTGCCCAGTCAAGACTTTTAGGCTCACCACGGCTCCATAGCCTTGTTGGAAAGGCAATTTTTCAGGTCCTCTTTGAACTCTGTTGGAAATCAGAGCCCTACATTTTTGCATAAGATCATGAATTTTGCTTCTATGGTGTGATAAAACCAAAAAAATCAATTTATTATAATTTGGATGCAATATCTCATTTATTGATACTTTACAATTCATGCTAATTTCATATAACCACCAGAGCCAAGTTTTGTTGCCCGTGCTTTTCTAGTCTTGCCTTTGTTTTCCTTCGATGTGTCGGGCAGCCTATGAAAAGTTTGAAATACGTTAGATTATGTAAAAAGAAAGATTAATCAGTATATAATTACATTATTGATAGTATCACATACCTTCCTTGGCTCGGTGGTGTCTTTCCTTTTTTTTTTCAGCCTTCTCCTTTCCATACGACACCAGGTCCTTCCACTCCCTCTCCGAAATCATGGGGGATGCTCGTACTTTTTTTTCTTCTCTAAATGTGACCTATATTGGTCCCTCGCATACTTTAAATAGGTACTTTCTTTCTTAAGGATCTTGGTTCGGTTGAATGTTTTATCACCGAACAGCACAACTAAACAGTTAATGAGCTCATCTTTTAAATCTTGATTTTGGGCATTCCACCATGTACGTATGGTGGGCCTGAAGAGCTCCAATGTAATATCACTTAGATGTTTATAAAAAACATCATTTCCTGCAAAATGATCATGGGATCAATAGTCTAAAAAGAGCGATCAATAAGTAAATTTCAATTGGATTATATATAATAATAATTAAAACATTTTAAAGTACCTGGGACCTTCTCTATCTTTATGGGAATGAAATCCTCGGTCACCACAAGTGTGATCGGAAATGTTCCCTTACAAGTAATACAAGAAGATCCAAGAAATGTTGCTAAAACATCACTAGTACTAGTGGCCTCTACATCCCCAGGTACATGTCCTGACACATGTTCTAGTATGTGTTCGCTACCAGAGGGTGCATTAACGGATGCCTGCATGGTATTTGTTGCCAACATTTTAGATGACGATATAGGCACGGATGATGGGGTCAGATGATGTGATGTATACGAAGGAAGATCAGGATGGACACTTGTACCAACCCTTACTCCTTGGGCAGCACTTGCAGTACCCTGATCATGGCCAGGAGCATCATGAGGAGGCAAATAACCCTGTAAACACAACACATATTTTAGTTCATGACATAAAAGAGTACAAAATATAAAACCATGAATGAACTTATGTTATAATTAAAAACCTTATGACAGCTTACTTGCAAGTTTTGTAATCTCTCAGTCAATATTTTAACCCTCTCTCTTATCTCATCTATTTGAGGCACTACGAACATCAACTTAACCATTTCTTCATTGCATTTTTTTTGGATCTTTTTTTATCGTAGCGAGAGGGTTTGCTGAATAATCGATGTCATCATCACAAAATATTGACTATACCTCACTATGGATGCTCTCCTCTACTGTTGGTGCCTTTCCCCAATCAGTCGACTGCAGCAAGAATATTAAAAACATTATCAAAATTAACCCAAAAAACTTATGAAAAAAACATAATAATAAAACATTTTGCTTGTATCTAATTTGTACAATTACAATGAGGTAAACTTGGTAGAAGTTCCTGAAGATACATCACGATCTGTTCTGGGCCAGAGCCTTCTCTGTACGATCAATGTCCCACTGTGACAAAAATTAAATATAAAAAAACATTACCGAAATGAAACCAATAGACTTATGAAAAAAACATAAGAATAAAATGGTATATTGGAGTCATTAATTGGAGGTTGGGTAAAATGGTACATAGTACTTACCACCCCCATAGTAACTGTGTTTGTAACTAAGCGATTCAAATTGTAATCAATTAGCAACTCTTCCCCTACAGTTATTGATTTTATTGCACATATGAATACACGGTTTCTCTCGCGTGCCTCGAATATGCAATTGGGTTGCTTATTTTTTGACCCAAGTCGTGTACTGTTTATAAACCCTACAATATTCCCTGATGCTTTTGGCCTTCCATCAATGTACATAGCCACTCCTTTATTTTGATCCTTATCTTTTAGTTGTATATAATTTACTGACAGTGCATACCTACGCATACTTCGTGTAGATCGAACCAGTTGCATCCAATCTTTGTAACTGTAACAGGGTCCAACATACTCCATCAATTCAATAACTTTGTCATAACAGACCTTTATGCCTTTCATGAAAAATAGGCCCAAACCATGTAATGACAATGGTGCTATGTGATATATCCTCTCGTTGACACAAAAATTGGTGGTTATTGGAGGAAGTTCCTTGGGTACCCATTGTTTCCGTAGATGCTTGTACCTCAAGGGCACCTCAACATTGCTTATGCTCTCATCATCATAAGAACATGACCCCCCTTCAGCAAGAAAAAATTCCATTTGTTTACAGAATTTTCTTCTAATCTTTTGACCTCTAGTTGATCTCCCTCTTTTAGACATACTACATGTCTCGCTTTCATCTTCTCTTCCTGAATTTCCCTTGCTCGAGGAAGACAGATCTGACAAATACCTATTTGGTGGTACCTGCACTCATAAGGATGTTGGATGAAGTTCTTTCATGGTGATGTGATCCCAAGGTGACATTATGATTAATCTATCATTTCATCGCTAGAATTTTATAGGTTATAAGGTAATCAAGTCTTGATAGATTGCAAGCTATTATTACTACCGTCCAAATTTGTGCATCATAAATCAAATTTACTTAACGTTTTAACTCCCAAACTTTGTAACAAGTGTTAAAGATGACTATGGTCCACCAGTTACACAACTAAGGCCTCAAATGTATTCTCTAATTGTAATCAAAGGACTTTTTCTCTTCATTCAAGTAAATAAACTTGAAGGGAAACACCACCAAGTGATTTATTGGACACCTACATTACTAAAAATAGCAGCAAATTTACATTTAATTTCCATATTTCTAAGTGGTTAACGGGGAGGGAGTGTGTACTAGGCCTGGTTAAGTCATCATAAGTTTACGCTTTGGCAATAAAAAAATTTTAAGTCATATTAAATCTTGCTATGTCTAATTACTAGGAGACTTTTGGTATGTTTTAAGGTAGGATGATTGATGAAAGATCCCAAAGACTAGCCTTTCTCCATGGTATCCAGGTACACATAGCAGTAGTCTTCTCTTATATGGTTGGACATGATTTAAAGAACTTAGCTAGGAATTATTCATATAACCTAAGGTTTTCTCATAATGCCATCATTGGAAAAGTATGATCAAATTCTTCTATTATGAAGAATTGGTCTATATGCCTCTAGTAATCACTATAAATGTTTGTAAGGATAAAATGACTAATTGCATCAGGTAGGAGAGAATCAACTTTGACTTCTTCAAAGATTATATTCCTCTATTTATAATTTTTAAAGGTTGTGTGTGGAGGAGGTTATCACTACCAAGAAGGGAGGAGACCTTTCGTTGTATTCTTTTATAGTTTTCATTATTCTTATTTATTTTACACTTACATTTACAAATACACATACATATGCATTTACTGTTTTCATTTATTTCTTATGTAGTTTAATAGTTTGATTGATTTCATATTATATGTGTTGAATACTTTATAATTTCAATTACATTAATTTATGGATATGTTGTATCTATAACACTACAAAACCATATGCTCTTTGCATTTACACTTGCATTTAGAAATACACATTTATATACATAGATATAGATTTCTTTAATGATATGTTGCATTTATTGTTCTAGGAGAGCATCCAGTAATTGCATTTACATTTACATTTAAAAAATACATATATATATATGTGTGTGTGTGTGTGTGTGTGCATGTGTGTGTGTGTATGTATATCATTTATATTCAATGTTCAAACAACCCATTAGGTCTGCACATGGATAAAAATTCATAAAATCAGATCTCCCATACATGTTTTGTTGAAACCTAGGCTTGAACCTCTCATTTCACATGCTTTTCTTCACAAAACTATTGAGGACAGCAGCTATACCTTCTTTATTTCTCATCCTGCCCTATTCATGCATCCTACAATTACAACAGTATCCATGGGGCCTCTTACACAAGCTACAGTAATCACAAAAAGTGTAAGAGCCCCTTTATATCATGTTTTGACTACAAAACCCTCAAAAACAGGGTAACTCAGATTATGATTTGTTGGTGAGTTGTATGGAAAAAATCATTAGCACCAACTCATTCTTGGAGTCTTTTGAAAGAGAAGTGAATTAGGTGGTGGTTAAGTACAAATCTTATAGTGTTAAGGTGAATGAGGTGATCAATTTTGATTGGCCAACTGATGAAGAGTACCAAAAATGGGTAAATGTATATTTAACTGAGGAAGAGTGAAAAGGAGTAGGCTACTAACGGTTGACAAATCAGTTGTTGCAGTTACAACAGATTCTATTTTATTTTTTGGTGATAGTCTAGGCATAGAATTCTTAAATTTTTTTGTTGCTGCATCAACCATTCTTAGTGGGCACAATGAACAAGAAGATTCTCTGGGGAGATTGTTCTTGTAACAAATTTTTGGAATATCACAAGGCAGTCCAATTGGCTGGTGACACGTGTGCTTTCTGGCCCGATGCTTGTTTTCTCCTTCTTTTTCTATAAGAAGGATTTCAAGGCCAAAAGTACCGGTTAGCAAGTTAGATATTTTTGGTCGAGTCTAGATGAAGTTGCAGAGCAAATTGTAAAGTCTGATGGTTTTAGGGAAAATGCAATTTAGGTTTTGAGTCATTCTGTAGTAGGTTTTGAATTCATGGGGATTTGATGTTTTATGACAATACTGGCATTTGAATTGATATGATTAATTTGAATTCATGTCTCTCCATTGTACAAGCATAATCTAAATTTTGAATAAAATGATCAAGGGTTGTTTCGTTCATCTCACTGTTGTGGTGTGTATGATTCTTGTTTTAGGTTTAATTCAAGGAATTAATTAAAATGCTTGAATGGGATTGTAGGTGGATATGTTCTATATAAGGATTTGATAAGTATTATTGGGTTAGAATACATATTGATGATATTATAAAGCAATGTTATCAAGGATCTTATATTATGTGTTAAATCTATCATAAACCCTTAGATGCTTATAAATTTGACTCCTCCAATGGATATATGGCACTGATCTAAGTTGTACCTATCGTATGGTTCAGTATTTGTTTGCCTTTACCTAGAGCTTGCTACAAATTGCAAATCAATGACTATCTTATACTTTGAAATATTTTTGTAGTTATCTCATGCTCCAAATAGTTGATATTATTGATAAACAGCCAATTCTATTCGGTATTATCCTATTATGTTGAGCTATTAAATGAGATTATATGTTGTTGTTAATGTTGTTTATGATGATGGTGCAGAGGTTGTAAATGCATTAAGGGATCACCCTCCTAGGTCTTACAGAGCCCAAAGTGTAGGAGGTCTTTCAAATCCTCGTCAGTTGGTCCAGGTCCTAAGAGCTACCCTTTATTGGAATTGGCAATTCCATAGGTAGATTAGAAGATCAACCTGCTTACCATAAAAATAACCAACACCTTGCATATGTTTGTGGTGGAGGTATTAAAGAAGAATTGTATGCCTCTATTTCCATTCATTAGATCTACCTTAGCCTAGCATATACTTGGGCTAAGTCTGCAATTGCTTCAGACTCATGTGATGAAGGTTATGTGTGATGAAATCCTAGACCTCAACCAAGTTGTGGGTACATTATGGGAGTTTTTCTGAGACCTGAGGCTGGTGGATAAAAATTTGAAAGACTCAGCTATTTTATTTTTTCTGTCTTATCTTATACCATTTTATGAGAATGGGGGTGCCAATGTATGAGAATATCTTTGGAAACTAGGCATGAAAATTGAAGGTTAAAGAGAATGGGGGTGCCAAACTTATAGTACTCATTGCCCCTTGGTCATCGATTTTCCCTGAGTGCCCTCAACCTCGTCCTCAGCGTTGGTATTGACCTTGTTTTCACTCCTCCAAACTCTTCCTCGGCACTAATATTGACCTTGTTTTCACTCCTCCAAACTCTTCATTGGCACTGGTATTGACCTTGTTTTAACTCCAAACTCTTCCTCAGCGTTGGTATTGACCTTGTTTTCACTCCTCCAAACTCTTCCTCGGCGCTAATATTGATCTTGTTTTCACTCCTCCAAACTCTTTTTCGGCGCTGGTATTGACCTTGTTTTAACTCCAAACTCTTCCTCGGCATTGGCATTGACCTTGTTTTCACTACTCCAAACTTTTCCTCAGCA
>VDFB02160718.1:0-10359 GCA_007258455.2 Sequoia sempervirens | reverse complement strand
TCAAGGACTCCACAAATGTCAAGGCATTAATTTAATCCATAGCATTTATTCAATGTCAATTGTGGTGTTGGGAATTAAATAAAATAGGCGTTGATACATAATAAAGGGTACTAGGGGCCTATTAATGAGGTTTTAAAATTTAGAAAACTCATGTCAAATCTAAGATTAGATTTTTCTTTAGAGTGCTGAGGGAATTTAGAAACATTTGCAACCTTCACTCCATCTTCCAAGTCCATAGTACACTATCTTCCTCAAACTAAAATTTTGACATTAATGTTGGCTCACCTTCATACAGGATCATCTCCAAACCTAATCCTCTTTTGAAATCAATGAAAATAATATTCCAGCAATATCCCCTTTTATCATTGATGGAAAGACTAAATTCTCATACCAATGAGATGAAATGGTTTGATACCAATTGATATCAATTGAGGCATTTTGAGCTTTGTACCAATTGAACACACTAGGTAATACTCCCATTTGATATGCACCTTTATCATGCTCATTTAGCTCAATTTAGCATATGTTCATAATTCTCCCCCTTTGAAATCAATGATAAATGGAAAACTCCCCCTGACACATGACTCCCCCTTTGACAAGTAGAGAGAAAATGGGAAT
This sequence comes from Sequoia sempervirens, assembly GCA_007258455.2. Classification (NCBI taxonomy): domain Eukaryota; kingdom Viridiplantae; phylum Streptophyta; class Pinopsida; order Cupressales; family Cupressaceae; genus Sequoia; species Sequoia sempervirens. Next base: position 9,741 of record VDFB02160718.1, on the reverse strand, counting down.
CATGATTATGCAACCATCAAGTCATTAGAAATTTTAAGACCACTAATACCTAACTTGATCTATCTTTTCTATTTCGAGGGATGAATGAAATATAGATGAAACTCCCCCTAGACTTATGCCCCATCACTTAGACACTAGTGATATGGTGTGGGCGCAATGACAACCAATTTTTTCCTCAGATATTCAAATTGCTCCTTAGGAAGAGGCTTGGTAAAAATGTCAGCCATCTATTCTTTTGTGGGAACATACTCCATGTTGACTTCCTTATCTGCAACCTTCTCTTTTATGAAGTGATACTTAATGGATATGTAATTTATTCTAGAGTACATCATTGGATGCTTTGATATGTTTATAGCACTTGAATTGTCATAAAGAATTGAGATTGGTTCCTTGTAGTCCACCTTGATATCTTTAAGAGTTTGCTTCATCCATGGGACTTGAGTACAACATGTTGCTACTACCACATACTTTGCTTTAGTGGTGGATAGATTGACTGATTCTTGCTTCTTGCTCATCCAGGAAACTAACCTATTTCCCAATAAAAATGCTCTACCACTAGTTCTTTTCCTATCATCCACACTTCCTACCCAATCAACATTTATAAATGTAGTTAAATTGAAGTCCTTGCCTTTGGGATACCATAATCCATAGTCAATAGTACTCTTGGTGTATCTAAAAATCCTTTTCACTATGTTGACATGTGACTCTTTTGGTGCAGCCTGAAATCTTGCCACTAGACATATTGCTTGCATAATATCTAGCCTTGATGCAATTAAATACCATAATCTTCCAATCATTGACCTATACATTTTTTTATTTTCCTCAAGTGATTCATCTGATTTACTCAATCTACAACCAACTATCATGGGGGCAGTGACTAGTCTATTGTCTTTCATGCCAAATTTCTGGAGATCTCCTTAGCATACTTAGTTTGAGATAAAAATATCCCATTATCATTTTGTACAATTTGTAAACGAAGGAAAAATCACAACTCTCCTAACATTGACATCTCAAATTCTTCTTGCATGTGTGTAGAAAATATTTTACACATTTTATCATTGCTAACACCAAAGTTGATGTCATCTACATAAACAACAACTATGATCATGTGTTCTCCTTCAGACTTGAAATACAAGTTATTGTCTGCACATCCCTTTTTGAATCCTTTTTTTTACAAATATTGGTATAATCTTGAATACCATGAGCTCTAGGTGCTTGTTTTAGACCATATAAGACATTTCTCAATCTGCAAACATAATCATCATCCTTTGACAGTTGAAAACCTTATGGTTGTTCTATGTAAACTTCCTCTTCTAAGTTTCCATTTAGGAATGTAGATTTGACATCCATATGATACACTTTGAATCCTTTGTAGAATGAAAATGCAAAACATTTTTGATTAGCTTCCTGATCTTTCCACATGCCTGCAAAATGTCTCTTAGAATAAATTCCTTCAACTTATGCGTACCCCTTGCACACTAATATTTCCTTGATTCTTATTACATCTCCATCTTCATTCATCTTGTTCCTAAACACCCACTTGGTGCCAATCACATTTTTACTTGGGGGCCTAGGTACCAATTCCCATGTTTTATTCTTTTCAATATGATTTAATTCTTCTTCCATGGCCTCTATCCAAATTTATCATACTAGCTTAGGATAATTTTTCATTCAATTTGGAGCCGGGGAGAGAAAAATTTACTTGTTCTTTGTTTAACCGCCAAATCTCCTCCTAGTCGGAACTCCTTCATTTTTTATCCCAAATTATCTAATTTTCACGGATGATCTTTTTAGCAATACTTTTTAGGGGCCTTCTCAACATCTACTTTTTTAGATTCTTCTTCATAATCTAATTCATCATCAAAATTATCTTGATTAGATTTGATGTGTTTTATACTTTCATCAATCTTTACATTGATGCTTTTTGATCACAAGGGAGGATGGTCTTCACTTTTACAACACAATCCAAGTTAGATAAAAAAATAAACAAGGTTCAAAAACTTTGACTCAACAACTTTCCTCTATAAGCTTGCCTTCAACCTAGTAGGTCTGCAAACCTGTTTTGCCAATCTTTCTCACAACTTTTGTTAACAACTATAGGGAATCTTAATAGTTTTAAATACCCATTTCAGGTTTCTTCAACATACTTCAAAGTAAATATAGGTTCTTTTGGAACAAGTCTTTCAAAACCTAGTTTTACTGTTGCCCTTCAAAGACCAATTAGGTCTATTTTACAAAGAAAGACCTCTTCAAACTCTTCACCAACCTAAGATAACTGAAAAAATTTGAAGCGGGTAATAAAATACCCTTTTTCATCCAATTTTGAGATCTCAAACCTTTTCAAATGTTGAAACCCTTGTTTCTCTTGAATTAGGTGAGGGTTTATTCAATCTCACGGGTTCCACAACTCATACAACCCATAAAATGCCTCCAACACACCTTGATATGTCTTCTTTCACTCAAATTACACTCACATAACCTTTACTCACACTCTTCTATCCAACTCAAACTCAAAACCTCATATTTCATGCACTAAATTATTATTTTCTTCAAGACAATCATGGTGTTCCACCTCCAAAATTTCACACAATGCAAATCCTCCACTCTACCATCCTATTTCCATCTATATATTCCCATTCCATGGAGTTACAAGTGTTACAGTATGTGGAATGGGCTCATTTCATGATCAGGGCTTCAAAACTTGTGAAAAACTCCTACTAGTTTGTCAGAAAAAGATTGCTCTGAAAACAACACTAATTCAATACTTTTCCCTCAAAATAGATTCAAAACAATGTTAAGACAAATATTCAACAATTTCCAAAGTTGTGTGAACAAAATCATGTTGTACGGTCACATACCAGTGACTGAAAGTTCAGTTTTCAATATAAAATATAGAAATTCAAATGAAACAGGGGTGTATTTTATTGATTCTCCTTCTCACTAGTTTCAATACAACCTTCTACTATGAAGTATTACATGTTTTTATACATTTCTATCATGAAATTCCCTCCAAAAATTGACCAACTTCTTTATAACTTCCTCTTGACTGTTGAACTTCTTGAATTTTTCCTTTTGTAATTACAATCTTGACAACTTTGTCACTTTTTACCCGTAAACCTTCTAAACATCACTTGAATGAATTCAAAAAATTATTTGGTGGTCAGACATGACCTTACCTACCATAACCTAGAACTTGATTCACTTAACCCATAATAAGCCTTATTTGCATATTTGGCTCTTGCAAGCATGATTGACAACATTATCACATTGCTTTACAAAAAATGAGCACTAGATACAATTCTAATGGTCTTTCTAGACCTTATTGACTCATTGCATGACCTTAAACTCCTAGACAACCTATATCAAACCACATTTAAGCAAATTCAGATTTCCATTGGTTGGTGCTCCTACACCAGCTTTCCACAATCTTGTCTAGTCTTTTGTTATAGAATTTATATGCTTTACTTTGAGTGGAATATCCTACAAAATATTCCTTCATCACTTCTTGATTCAAATTTTCCTAATTTTTCATATTCTCTTTTGATGTAGCACTTACTACCAAACACTTTAAAGTATTTCATAGAAGTAGGTCTACCATAACACAATTCATAGGGAGTACTATCACTATGTACTCTGATTTAGACTCTATTCAAAATGTATACTGTAGTATGTATTGCTTCTCTCTAAAACATATCAGTCAATCTGGCCTCTTTTAGCATTGTTCTAGCCATGTCTTGCAAAACTCTATTCTTCCTTTCTACCACTCTCATTTTTCTATGGAGTTCTTGGTGCCAAGTATTGTCTCTTGATTCCATGTGCCTCACAGTATTCAACAAAGTCACCAGATGTGAATTATCCTCCTCTATCTTACATTAAACATGTTATCGTCCTTCCTATCTCCTTCTCAACCATCTTTTTTAATATTTTAAATCTCTCAAATGGTTGTGATTTTTCCCATAGAAATTTCACCTGTCATTCTTATATATTCATCAATTAGCAGCATAAAATATATTTCTCCTTTCATACCTCTTGTTCTTGTGGGTCCACATAAATTAGTATGAACCAATTGTAAAGGATTTGTAGTTGAATACTCATTGGTTGGAAAACTAGCCTTTGTTTCCTTTCCCTTCTAACACTCTTTAATTCTGACATTTTTCAGGCTTTGTTGCCTTAGGAATATGTCTAACCAAACCTTTTGAACTTACTTTTACCATTTTATCAAAGTTTATATGACCTAATACTCTATTCGATAACTAAATTTCATGTGTGTCCTATCAAACAACTTTGGCCTTTTACTTCAACAAGGTTGTATTGATTTTAGTCAGTTCTTAATCCTTGTGCAAATATCTTTCCATTCTTTCTGATTTGGCAACCTTTTTTAATCAAATATGACCTTATAACCATTATCACACATTTGGCTAACACCTAACAAATTGTTCTTTAACCCTTCAACATATAAGACATCCTTTGTAGGGTTTTTACCATTTGGGCTTAAGATGCCCTTACCACATATTTTGATTGCAGTTTTACCACCTAAATGCATAGATCCTCCATTACATTTCTTGAGTTTGATGAACTTGTTATTATCTCCAATCATTTGTTTGGAGCATCCACTATCTATCACCCATACATTTTTCATTTTGGCATTTAGAGCTATTTGTGCAATCATTGATTGTGTGGAGATTTCTTCCTTTTCTTTCCACACTTTCTTAGTTTTCTTTTCTTTCTTTTCTACAATCTCCTCCTTATTATTTAATTATTTTATTGTATTAGGTGGTAGTACTTTCTCTTTATCATTCTTAACATTTCGTTTTGTAAACTTTTTTCTACAAAATTTTTGTTGTATGACTGAAGTTATTACAGTTATAAAAGACTATTCATATCAAGTAAAGGAGTAAATGAATTTTTTCTTTCAAAGTTTACACTCCTTTTAAGAATAATTCTACATTCTATAGACCTATGACCAAAATGGTTACATGAATAGAAATATCCATAGAAATATGTAGAATACCTGGTTATAGCATTTTGTGTAGGATGAGGGAGTCTTATGCACATTTTCCTTTTTGTATCTCTCACCTTATTGAATCCATCAACATCAGTCATTTTGAAGTTTTTATTTTTCTTCTTATGCACAAGATCTGATTGGTTATCCTTCTTGTCCATAACAAGATTCTTTTCTTCTTTAGTTTTCTTTGCCTCTACAGATTTCCCATTGCAATCACTTCCTTCGTCACTACTTTCCTTGAAAAATTTAAAATTTTCTTCTACTCTAAATCTTTCATATAGCTTTGTAGAAGCATCATCAAAGGATCTTTTCCCTTTCTCCAAATCTAAACTTTATTTTTCTATTTTTGCATGCTTTTGGGTGCTTAATAATTCATCAAAAATGTTTGACCCACTTTTTAGCTTGAGTCCTTTCTCTATTTGTTCATTTGCTTTAGCCAAATCCCTTCTTAGAGCAAAGATTTCTTCCTCAAGCTTCATGCATCAGTCAGCTTCATCTTGCAGCTTGGATTGAATCACATCTTCTACTCTCTTGGCTTCTTCTAGCTTCATCTTCAAATCTACTATATTCTAGGTAGATTCTTCTAGTTCCTTGTTTAGTTTATCAAACTATTTTGTGAAAGTTTCTTCTATTGTCTTTTCTCCTTTTTCAACTTCTCAATCTCATATTTGAGACCATCAATCTCATTTAGGGAACAAATGATTTCTCCATATAGGTTAACCACTCCTTCTTGTTCACCCTCTTCAGGAAGATCTTCATCCTTTTCATTCTTCTGCTCCTTACATTCTTTTTCCATGAAGAGAAACTCATTGTTTCTAGCAACAAGGCACCAATTTTTTCATCATTTAAGTTGTTTCAATTTGATACATCACTATCTTCTTGGATGTATATAATTTTCTTTTTCTTCTAAAAATGTCTTCTCTTAGGATAGTAGGGTTTCTTCATTTTATAATCTACCTCTTATTCAAAGTTGTCTTTCTTATTGTAAGGATATTTAGTAGTGAAATGACCTACCTTACCATATTCAAAGCATTTGAAGGGAAACTTACCTTTGTATTTTTTGGATCCTCTTCTTAGTCTCCTGATGAAGTTTGCCTCTTCTTCATCAATCTCATCATCCTCAGATGGGATTATCTCTGCCTTATCTTTATTGCGAGGTACATCCTTCTCCTTGTTAAATGTCTTAAAAACAACTTCTTTCTTGGATGGTTCTCCATCTCTCATCCTCATCTTGTAGGCTATGAATAAACGATATAGTTAATTTAGGGTTAGTTTTTTTATTTCTCTTCCTTCTTCTATAGCTGAGATCTTAGATTCACACTTGTATGTCATTGATCTAAGAAATTTTAATATAACTATGGGTATGTGCAGGATAATGATGGGCCAAAAAGTAGCGATATGGTGGGTATGTGTAGGGTATGTGGCTGATGACTTTTTTTTACTCAAAATTGATAATACTAAAAGGGTTTTTAAAGGGGATTCTCAGCTTTCCACCAATATAAATTATGTTTTACTTTGAATTTAATAAATAATTATTATTCATTTTCTATTTGAATTATGACTAAAGAATCTGATTGATAGGTTGATTGAAAAACATCTATAGCTTTCAAATGGTATCATATTTTTGAATCTGAAACATGCACATCACATTCTATGCTTGACATACTATAGGATTAAAATAAATAAAAATTCATGAAGTTTTGACTAAGTTAAGGAGGTCAAACATATGAGTTTAATATTTTTAAAGTTGTAATAAAAATTCGCAATTAATTATTTACTTGGAAAAAATTACAAAATATGCATCCGCCGAGACATGAGTCGTGCAACATCTAAAATTTTATAAAAAATATTATCATTTTATTGTGGTTAGGGTAGTGGAGACGGGCACCTACTTCTTATTTTTTTCACTTCAAATTAAAAGTCTCTGCATTGAAATTTCAAATTTTCACAAATATTTTCTTTTTTAAAATATACTTACAGTAGTTTAGAAACTACATTCAATTTTCTATAGATTCTATTCTTACATATTTTTGAAATAATCTAGATAACTTATTCAAATTTTTATGTCAAAGGATTTACAACTTCACGATTTTTCCTAAATTTTTTTTAAGGGCTTACATTTTTTCTCCATTATGATCCACACATGCCCTACATCCTCTTTCATCTCTTCTCCATATCCTTGAATAGATTTCAAAATTTTATTAACTCTCAAAAGATAGTCTATGATCTTTTCTTCCTCTAACATTTTAAGACGTTCAAATCTAGCTTTCAGTATTTGAAGCTTTGCCAATTTAACTTTGTCATCTCCATAAATCCTCCTCATTGTATCTTAGACATCTTGTGCATTCTTCCAATACATAATTTTTTTTTGCATAGATGTAGATAGACTATTCATGATAGTGAACCAGGATTTTTCATTGTTCTCAAAGTCCTTTTTGGTTGCAACATTAGTAGGTGGTGTGTATCCAGTTACCACTGACATCCATACATCAAAACCTAAAGATCCCAAATATCCTTTCATTAGTGAGATCCAATAGGCATAATTTGTTCCATCAAACATAGGTGGCTTGGTTGAGGAAGAGATTTCTTGATTGGCCATTTTATGTCAAAAAGTCAAGGATCTACCTGAGTTGATCAAGCTTCTCCTAGGGAACTTGGGGCTCTAATACCAATTGTTGGAACACAAAAATCTATGGAGAGGGGAGTGAATCAGTGGATTATTAAACTTTAGTCTTCTTTTCTAAAGAGCAGACATAACACCTAAAACTAGATGTGTAGATTAAGAATTAAAAATATGATAAACACATGCACATAAAAGCTTAACACATAACAACAGATATAAGTGGAAAACCCAGGATAGGAAAAACCACTATGAGAAAATGTTGCTAGGAGCTACTATCTTAATCCATCCTCACAAAGAAATCCTCTATTACCATTTTCAGGGAACCAACCCTAAGCAGATAGCTATCCCCTGGACTGAGAACCAACTCAGTTATCTGATGGAACCAACCAATCATATTTACAACAAGAAAGATGATTACAATTTGTTCTAAAGGAACTCCTATCAGTGTTACAACTAGCTCTATAGCTACTCAACTCTGGTGTATGCGGGATCAACATGGAAAAATAGGCCCTTAAGTGGTAATTTTTTTAAGAAAAACTAGAGTTAGGCAACTTGATGTAAGAAATTTGAATAAGTTATCTTTATTATTTTAAAATATGTGAGGAATAAAATCTATAGAAAATTGAATTTAGTTCTACAAGCTACTGGTTTTGTTTAAATATATATATATTTGGTGAGAAATTTGAAATTTCAATGCGATGAGTACTTAAATTCCGGAAAAATAAGAAGTAGGTATCGTAGACCACTCTAACCACAATAAAATATTAATATTTTTGCAATATTTTTAGATATAAGTAGAGGACTCATGTCAGTGTGATGCATATTTCTTTGTAATTTTTTCCAAGTAAATAATTAATTATGAATTTTTTATTACAACTTTTTTAAAAATATAAAAGACTCATATGTTTGACCACCTTAGCTTGGTCAAAACTTCATGAAATTCAATTTTTCTTTTTTTAATCCTATAGTATATGAAACATAGAATGTGATGCATGTTTTGGATTAAAAGAAATATAATACCATTTAAGCTATAGTTGTTTGTCAATCCCATTATATCAATCAGTACTTTAGTCATAATTCAAATGAGAAAATGAATAATAATTACTTGATAGAATTCAAGAGAGTAAAGAAGTATAATTTATATTGGTGGAAATCTAAGAATATCCTTTGAAAACCCTTTTTGTTTCATCAATTTTGGGTAAAAAAAGTCGTCAGCCACATACCCATCATATTGCCACTTTTTGGCCCATCATAATCCTGCACATACCCCTCTTTGTTTCTATCACAACTTTGATCACTACTCTACACCCCTCTTTCCTCTTTAGTGCATTCTCTATTTACCTGAATGCACCAATGTACACTTCAACAACTCTCCTTTTCTATTCTTGTGTCTTCTCTGATTGTCTTAGGAGCTCTAAGCCAGTCTCATCTACACTATGCTCTTCAACCCACTTAGACACACTTCACATCCATTTTTTGTAGTGTCAGTCAATCATAATTGCCTTGAGATCCTCCACTATTATCAAATCTTTTGTTATGGTGAATATCTTCTTCATCATTCTCCATATTCATTGAGTTGCACAACATTAATTCCTAGTACAGATAATTTTCCTTTATTTCCATCCTATCAAACCCTAAGATTGGATATGTAGTTAATTCTTTCTTTTGATCCTATGATTTGATCTTCATTTCTTTCTCTATAACCATTTGTACCACCATTATATGCATCCAATCACATTACACCTATCATTGAAGATGGTAGCCCAATTAATTTTCATCTCCAAGTCGATTTTCTATTGAAAACCTATTTATACATAGTTGATTATTTATGATCACCTCTTTCAAATCTAGGTCATCGATCTCCTACCTTTGCACCATCATTCTATTAGATAGGACAATTCAGAGGGGATTGAATCAATTGTCATAGATTATAACCTTAAATTTAATTACAAGGACTAACACATAAATTGATTAAGTGATTAACCATCAAATGCTAAAGAAAAAACACAATAACACCAGATTTATGTGGAAAACCTAATGAGGGAAAAAACATGGTGAGGATTAACTCACACTATAGAGAATATCAAAACCGATTACAAAAAGGCTCACTACA
>VDFB02160717.1:0-21812 GCA_007258455.2 Sequoia sempervirens | reverse complement strand
TTAACAACGTAAATCAAATGGAGGGCAAAATATCAATAAATATTGATTCCAAAATACTTGTTACAGGTCAATGGTTGAATTAAATAGTCTGATGTACAAGCAACCGAAGAATTGCTGGAAAAAGAATTATTAATGAATGAATCAAAGCCCTCCTCATGGAGAAAGATTAAAAATTCATTCAACCAGAAATTAAATTTTCATAACAATGTAAACCGTCAAATTCCGGAGCAAAAACTAGCCCTCCGCTGCTCTTTTTTGAAGCCCTCTTTTCGTCTGCGCCCGATTCCTTTACTTCTCCCTTGTACCGTTGTCGAATTTCAAAACCCTGCAAACCAGAAGCACAATTCCGTCAGAAAACAGGAAAAAAACCAAAGTGAAAAAGAAAATAATAAAACCAATAACAAGGTTTTGGTCTTACAGGGAAATGGAAGCGGCAGTAAGCTCCTATGGCCGCAGCTGCAGCTGTTGCGGGCGCCATCATAGGCACTGCTAATGTTGCCATCCTCCGTTCCTGTTTTTCCCCCAATTTACAGACTATTAAAGGGCAAAATAATTATAACGCTAATTGCAGATTAAAGCTTTCAGAAACAAACATATCGCCTGTAGCAAGAAAATTAGCGCTTTATATAGCTAAAAATTTGGGAAATCGCAATGCAAGCGCGTAGAAGTTTCGTGGACGATTTGTTCGAAAAAGGCGTGTTGAAAGGGTCGGGGATTATCGACACGGGGTCAAAACCTAAGCGAATGTGAAGATGTTTCTTGTCTTTTTCTTGAAAGACTTTCCAGGGAGGTAAATACACTATCTTAGTATGGGGTACACTTCTTATGTTCCTTATATAAATAAGCACAGATATTATAAGTTTTGTTTACGAGGTAAGTATCCTCATTTATTATAATCTTTTATTATAGGATTCATATTGGATATGTCCAATATAAGTGAGTATGAGGTAGTTTCGTATGCCATAAGTCAATTGTAATGTGGGACATAATTTTTATAGCTTATAACTTTTGATTCAAGAAATTGATTCAATTTATTTATTAGAATGAAGATTTCAAAGAGTTAGGTTGTAATAATCTATTTGTTTTAGTTTGAAATAATTTCAACATTTTTGGGGCTTAATTCAATCTTGTAAGGCGTCAAAATTGTGATGTTATTTTAGTATTTTTAGAGTTTTGGATTGAATGACTTTGTATTTTAGCATGAATTTGGGTTCTAAGTCACTCTTAAGACTTATTTTGATATATAGAAGGTATGGCTAATTAATAGGTCAATTATGGTTGAATGTATGGTTGTCAAAAATAACATTTTCTTAAATTTAGCAATTTCAGTTACTCTAAGTAGTTTTTTGTTTTATTTGTATTTAGTGCATTTTAATTATGCTCACTAGTGGGAAAGTGGGTGATTTCTTTCAAGAGTGAGACTTACATATTTTGATTTTAGTTGTTGAAGAATGATAATATAGATCTTGGTTCTTTTAGTATAACAAAATTATTGTTTGATTTATGTTGCATTTTCGGATCCATCATTGGTGTTAGAGCAAGTTCAACTTGAATACAAATTTGAAGTTTAAGCAATGATGGAAAGGGGAAAAGAATGCTATCCACAATATGCACAACTATGTGTGTGCGCGCGCGTGTGCGTGCATGCGTGCATGTGTGCGTGCAACTATTACAAATACAAGTGGATGAGCTTGCTAAAATTATTGAAGGATGGAGATAGAGGCAAATGAGTTTATATGGAGTAGATGCAAAAAGAGAATACAAAGAAAAAATACAAAAAGATAATCCATCATCTATTTAGGAAGTCGAAAAGCAAGAAAAAACATAGCTAATGAAATAAATGATGATTAGGGAATTAGAAGGAAGTAATGGTTGAATACAAGTTAAAATTTTAAAATATAGGAGTCATTAAAACTAGAGGAGTTGATATATTAATTGACTACTATGGTAGAGTTTTTTGAATGAAAAAATATGAGAGAGGATTTGTGAAAGTAAAATTTGCATGCACAAAATTTAAGGGTCATGTAATGATATGGTGGGATAACTTGCCAAAAAATAAAGGAAGGGGAAGGAGAAAATCAAGACCTATAGTAAAAGTGCCTGAGAGAAAAATTCTTCTTATAGATTATGCACAAACCCTCTACAATAGATTTTAAAACTTGAGGAAAAATTAGCACATTATGTAGGATTACACAAATGAGTTTTACAAACTATCCATTTGAGTGGGACATGATAAAAGAAATAAATAAATGACTACAAGGATGTGAATGATTTAATTTTTATATTCAAGGTGAATTAAGTGTGAATATGATTTATAGCATGGTGAATACCTATCAAACTAGCCTAGAACGTAGAAAAGAAAAATAAACTATTTTTTAAAGATCATATGGGGTGAAAAGAGAGTCATCATCTCCTTCCAAAGAATGGGTGGTTTTAACTCCACGAGGGGATAATCATCATATGAAGTGGAGAATAACAAAATTCCATACAAGGGTTTTTAAATTAACAAATAAGATCTCATAGAGGTAGAGGCTATGATGGTGTTAGAGGTTATGTTTGCTACAAATGTGGCAAATAAAGGCATATAATATTTGAGTTTTTACACCATTATACAAAAGAGAGGAGGCAAGGGGATTGACCAATAGTGGTTTTGGTTGAGGTGAAGTTGAATAATAAAATTAAAAATTTGTTGTAGATGAAGGTGGGAGTCTCATAATGAGAAGAATAATGATTGCTCCAAGAAAAGAGCTTTTTTTTGCTAAAGACAATGCTAACTCATGGATGAATGCAAATATTTTTCCAACCTAGTGCACTTCAAGAGTAAAGTTATGTAAAATTATTAATGATGGTGGAAGTTGTGAAACTATAGTCTCTAATGAATTTGTATAGAAATTAGGCTTGCAATGTGAAAAGAATCCATAGCCTTACAATATTTATTAGTTTAAGAAAGGATATGAAGTTGATACTGATAATATATTTTTAGTCAATTTTTTAATGGGAAATGCTTATAGGAATGGAATTTGGTGTGATGTTATTCTTATGGATGTATGTCATGTTTTTAACAAGGTCATGTAAATATGACAAAAAAGTGATCCATGATGGGGAGTTCAAAAAGACATGTACTTAATGTAAGGATGGTTTAAAGGTAGTTTTTTAACTCTTAAGGAAGAAGTGTAGACGAAGAGCATGTTTTTTACAAAATAATTTATCAAGGATGAAGATTATAGGGTTAGAATATATCTTAGTTGTAATGAAAGAAGAAATATAAGTTGTGCAAATATGAATAGAAATGACATAGGTGTTTGAAGAATATGTTGATGTAATATTTGATGAGATATTGGATGGTATACCACCAAAGATGGACATTCAACATCATCTTGATTTAATTCCAAGTTCAATTATACACAATCAAATAGATTACGACATGATCTTAACAAAACATGCATAATTTATAGGTAGGAGATTGAGTTAGTGAGAAGAAGAGCATGAGTCCTTGTGCAACTCCTACATTAGTAACCTTAAAGAAAGATTGAATATGGAGGATGTATGTAGATACCACAAAATATAGAAAATCACCATCAAATATTTATTTCATATTCCCTACCTAGATAACATGATGGATGTGCTTACAAGAGCTTCATATTTTACTGAGATTGATATATAGAATGCATGTACTATCAAATTTGGATTCAAAAAGGTGATGAATGAAAATTTTCCTTTAAGAATAAGAATGATTTTTATGAGCTACTACTTATGCCATTTGGATTTTCCAATGCACCTATCATATTCATAAGGATGATGAATGTAACACTATGATATTATATTAATAAGTTTGAGATAGTATATTTTGATGTTTTCATATTTAGTAAGAGTAAAGAAGAGCACTTAATATATTTTGAGAATGATATTGTAATTATTAAGGAAGGAAAATTTCTACACAAATTTAGTTTATGCAAGGTAGTTTGGTATTCTTGGGGTTTGTCATTTTAAAAGTTGGTTTAAGAATGAACATTGAATTTAAGGTAAAATCAATTGTTGAGTAGCCTACCTTGAGAAACATATTAGAGACCTGAGAAGTTTTCACACTTTAGCAATATTGTGGAGAAGATCCATTGAGAATTTTAGTAGTATTGTTGCATCAATAATATAGTACATGAGGGGAAAATAAAATGTGAGGACAAGAGCAAAAAAAAGGCCAATTTCTAAAAAAGAAATTAATAGAAGCCCATGTTTTAGTATTGCCAAATTTTAGCAAGGCGTTTGAGGTAGATTATAATGTTTCACATGTGGGAGTTGGAGTAGTATTGAGTTAAGAAGGAAAGAAAATACAATTTTATAGTGAGAAATTCAATGAGGTAAGAAAGAAATATCCTACATATAATGTTGAATTTTATGTCATTGTAGAAGCACTAAGATATTAAAGGCGTTACTTGGTACCTAGATATTTTATTATATTTATAAATAATGAGACCTTAATGTATTTGAATGTACTTATTTGAAGTTAAATAAAACACATGAAATATGGTTTCTTTATTTGATGTGAAAATGTAATGTAGAAAATTCTCACCCTTAACAATTTCACACTATGTTTTGGCCCTCCTAAATTATTGATCCTAATTGACCCCATAACATGTCCAAAAATTATGTATTCTAGAGCCTTTATACCACTTTTCAATAAATTGCAAGAATTGAATAAATGCATCCAATTCACATGTTCCCCTGACAATGAGTGTCTTGGAAATTTGGGCCAAGACCTATTCGCCCATGGGAGAATGGGTCCCCCATCTTAGCCAAGACCAATTTTTGGACATGTTGGCGATATTTTAACATTCAAAATTCAAATTGCAAGTGTCAACTTTTGCAATCTAATTTTTAGAAAAATAAATAAATACCTAGTCTTTTTATCATTGAAACTAGAAGTGAAATGATCAAGCAAATATTATTGTCAATAACATTCAAGAGAAAGTCAAGAGAGGCATTTCAAATACTTATTGCAAAAATTCAAGATCCAAAATCATATCAAAGTGTACATGTGATTTTATGTCATCATGTTGTCATTATTTTTGTGAAGGCTAACATCGTTTTGTAGCTCTCCAAAGTATTCAACCATTCAAGCAAGAAAGATCCAAATCCTTGAGAAGATGTGACTTCATTCATTCAAGGTAGCTATTGAAGGGTGGTGAGTTGTAGCACATTGTGCTTTCATCATTCCTTTCCTTTCCATTATCATTTATCATTGACATTTTTCCATTGTGGAAGTGGGAAAACTTACATGGGGTTTGACTAAGGCAAGCCCCTATGGCACAACATTTTCCCCCTTTTTGAATGTGTAGATTACAGGTTTGAAGAGGATTGAAGAGAGCTTGAAGATATATTTTATATTTTTGTAGTTGTCACCAACCTTGTCAAGCCATGAAAAATCACCTACAAAATTTACTAATGGCATTCTGAAAACTCTGCAAGTGGAAACAAGAATGAAGAATCCTCTTAGAACATTGACACCAACTACAAAAGTTGAGCCTTTAGACAAAAATGAGTGTCTTTCATTGATGCAAAAGTTGTTAGATGTTGATTGGGGATCATTAGATTTCACACCTACATTTGATGGGGAATGCAAGATTATACAACCAAAACTGGGAAAAGAGAAAGAATTCACCATGATATCAATACAATCTAAGTCATCAAAAGCATTTGAGTCTACAAATTTTAGCAAAGAAGAAAACAAAAATTACATACCTACATATGATCGACATGATCATGAAAAGCCACCTTTTTTGAAAGAAATCAAATCCATTTATAGAAGAGGTTATCGGCTTTTGAAATAATGTGGCTATAAGGGAAAAGGATGTGGTGTAAGAGATCAAGGTATATGTGTCCCTATAGAACCTAACACACAAGAAACAACAAGAGGTCTTGGTTATTGTCCTTCAATTAATCATACAAGAAACAAATAGCATATGTTGCTACTCCTTGCCATGTGGTAGTTTTAGTATCATAACATATTCACTACCATGCATGGGGGTATACCCTTGGATTTATGAAATCATATTTTATTTTACAAAAAGCAGAATATCTTAATCCATTTGGCTCATATTTTTCCCTACACTTGGGGGGCAAGGGGGTTGAGTAGTCTTATCCTAGGTGCATTCCTTCTAGCAATGATCCCTTTTTTATCTCCTTAAAATGTGTTTTTTTCTAATGATAGGGGTATTCCCGCAACCCCGCCCAATAGCCCAGCAACCCATATCTTGGGTACCTAGGGTGAGCGAGGGAAAGACTAGTCCCCTACGAGGGGATCCAACAGTCGGCAAGCCAGTCCCAATTGGGAAAACCCAAGAGTGGAGTCAAACCAAAAACCAATGGGGAGCAAACCCAAGGCCCAAGCCAACTCCACCACCCGTGTCGGCTTTATCTCCTTAAAATGTTAGTGTAGCAAGTACACTAATTTTTAAGGGGGGGCATATAGTCCCCTAATTATTATTTGCATAATAAATGGTCTCTTCTTAGTGATGATAGTATACATATCCTAGGAGGTATGGCCTTGTCAACCAAAGTGTGATCTTCTTAATCCATGTGATGTGTCTACCTTGTGGTGATATTAGGCTTGATGTCCCATGAAAGTGTGATCTTTCTTGGCAGGTAATGTTCCTCTTGGTATTAATACTATGGTTAGTATTCCCTAAGGTGTGAGTTTCTATTCCATGACTATTCCTCTCTTTCGTGAGGTCATGTGTGATGTTCCCTAAGGTGTGACCCATAAATTAATAAATACCCCTTTGATGTTGTTAAAATGACCTTTTGAGGTGGTGCTATCATAATATCCCTTGAGGTCCTAGCTTTTTCTTGTCATTATTTTTTTGTACCCCATAAGGTGAGTTTTGTTTGCACCCCCTAAGGCGAGTTTGGAATTTTTTCTTCACTAAGTTGTTCATGAGTTTTGAACTTAATGTGGTGTTGGCATAGCATGGAACCTTATCAAGGTTATATTAGGGAGTATAATTCTTGGTATGGTTGTTGATGAGTGCAAACTTAGTGAAAATTGGTCCTCACTAGCTTGTGTGCCTTCCATTTTGTGATTCAATGATTTTTGCTATGGTGTGAGTCATGAACACCCTTAACATGGCCACCTAGCATAATACAACTTACTTTCTAGTGGAGCCATGTGTTTCATGAGTGCTTAGCATAATACATTTTTCCAGCCTTATGGAACCGATCATATTACATGGAAACCTAGCATAACATAAATTACTTGCTAGTAGATCCATGTGGCTCATGAGTAATGTGGCATAATTCAACTTGCTAGTCCTCATGGGAGAATTCACTTATTTGATGGATGATGTTTGGTATTTGAGACAATTTAAGACTGAGGTCTCTTTTCCTTACCAACTCAAATCCTTTTAGTACTAACCTTGTGCTTTGTTGTGTATTTTTCATGTGTCTTCTTTGTGTTTGCATCAAGTGTTTACATTATACACTTGTTTCTATTTCATTATTATCTATATGTTATGTTGTTTATTCATCATGTATGGTTCATGTTTTCTAACATGTTTGTCTATGTATGTTGTCTTGTTGCATATCATACATGTGTGTATTCCTTTGTGCTTATGTTGGTTCACCATGTGATCTTGGATCCTATGGGCTTGAAAAACCTTCTTGATCCTTTGTCATCCTATTGCTTCAAGATTTGGACAATCAGACCCCTCTTGACATATTTTTCTACTTTAGTGTGAGTATGAACATAAGTTTATACTCTCACTAAATTGGGGGCTAAATGTAGAGTAGAAAATTGTCACCCTTAACAATTTCACACTATTTTTTATCCCCCCTAAAATATTGAGCCTAATTGACCCCATAATTTCCTAAAATTATGTATTCTTGAGCCCATTTGTACCACTTTTCAATAAATTGCAAGAATTGAATAAATACATTCAATTCACATGTTTCCCTCAACAATGAGTGTCCTAGAAATTTGGGCAACCCTTCTTATCCAAGACCCATGTTTGGACATGTTGGTGGTATTTTGACATTCAAAATTCAAATTGCAAGAGTCAACTTTTAGAATCTATTTTTAGGGAAATTAAATAAATTCCTATAAATACCTAGTCTTTTCATCATTTGAAACTAGAAGTGAAATGATCAAGCAAATATTATTGTCAAGAAGATTCAAGAGAAATTCAAGAGCATCATTTCAAATACTTATTGCATCAATTCAAGATCCAACATCATGTCAAAGTGTATGTGATTTTATATCAGCATGTTGTCATTATTTTGTGACGACTAACATATTTTTGTAGGTCTCCAAAGTATTCAAGCAAGCAAGATCTAAATCCTTGAGATGTGTATGACTTCATTGCTTCAAGTTAGCTATTGAAGGGTGGTGAGTTGCAGCACATTGTGATTTCATCATTCCTTTCCTTTTCATATCATTTATCATTGACATTTTTCCATTGTGGAAGTGGGAACACTTCTAGGGGGTTTGATTGAGGAAAGCCCCTATATGGCATAAAAATTTTCCCCTCTTTAAATGTGTAGGTCATAGGTTTGAAGATGATTGAAGAGGGCCTGAAGATCTATTTTTCATTATTAAATTTGTTGTCACCAACATAGTCAAGCCACAAAAACTCACATACATAATTTACTAACGACATTTCAATAACTCTACAAGTGGAAACATGGATCTTAGATCTGCCACTTGAGGACCCCAAAAGTTGAGCAAGACACCTTATCAAAGACACATTCAACATTGGGAGAATAAGTCCTTGTAGGCACAACCAGACCAATATTTTGGGGTTGGTACACAGTCCTCTACACCTTCCAAATTTGCTATAACTTGACTATTTTAGTTTTTTAGTTGTCGAGATTTTGTAATTTACATATTAGGGAACACAGTCTAATTAGGTTAACTAAGGAAAATAATTTCCAACCCATTCCCATCCTCAATTATATGTAGATCCATGTATGATTGGCTCACCTTCATGGTTGAAATTCAATCTATTCACCTTGTTGATCTAAATCTTAATGTAACTTGGAAAAAAGCCCCTTGCATCCTAGGTTCTTTGCATTTAGGACCTAGGATCCATTTTTCTATGTTTCAAAGGTATAATTTAGAGAATAAAAATGAGATGGTTGATGCTTTGAGTAGGCATGTGGCATTGCTAACTATCATGGTGAATGGAGTACTTGGGTTTGAGAGTATCAAGGAGTTGTATGATTTTTATCTATATTTTAGAAAGATGGTTGAACAAATAAGGAATCTATGAGGAATCTATGAGGCCCACCCTAGCGTTCCAAGAATAGGTGCTCTATTGGATCAACTATTGTTATGTTACACCTAGATTTTGGATAATTAGTACGGCTTATGATCCTTCTAGTATAAAAAAATAGGTAATTATGTTTGGATTAAAGTAATTTATATTGTTGCATATGATGATGATGATTTAAATAGGAATGGTATTCATAATTTTATATTGATGATGTTTTAAATATTGATTCTTAATTAAAGGTACTTTAATTCCTAGGGGATTAACATGAAATAGTTCAATTAACTAATTTCATTTTATATGATGAGATATGTCTTAACTATTAGGTGTTTAATTAATGAATGAGTCCTAACAATTATTATACTTAGAAATTATATTTGATTAGAATCAAAATAATTGTTTAAATGACTAGGTAATGCTTCATTAAGTTTTTGGATGAAATTGGTTAATGATTACATACGTCTTTTAATTAAAATTTTTTAGCTATATTTTTTGGATATATTAACATGTGGAATCTAGTGTGCAAGATAATTACATGTCCAATGGAACAAATGCCTTCATGAAAACCTAATGTGTTTATACCCGTAATGCTAGACTATGGTCCATTTAGAGGGATGATAGTCTCAATATGATATAAATATTTGTAATGTGGATTAAGAATGTTTATTTGAGATCTTTGTAGTGTCCTAAATCCACTAGGATGTGCTTGTTTTTTGTGTTGGCATCCTAGTTGGCCATTTTCAGATTTGACCTTTTTGGGGCTTTTAAAGGGTTTAAATGTCTTATTTTATGTGTTTTATATATTTTTTAGAGCCCTAGGGTGGGTACTTTTTTAACCCATTTTATTAGACTTAGGCCAAGATGTGACCCCTCTTAAGATTTCCTTAAGAGGTTTAACGAAATTAAAGTTTAGGGATATGGGATGGTTGACTCATCACATCCCATCTCCATTCTTCAAAGCTCATTTATGATCTTGGGAAATTGACAAGGTCTCTCACATATGTGAGCCACCTTTATAATAATTTCATGGGAAGAGTGTACATGTACACTCCACTCTCCCTAAGGCATCACACATGTATGAGCACTTTTGGGGAGATGTGCCTTGAGAATGAATGGGAAAGTGACAAGTGTCACTTCCCTCACTCAAGGAATCAATTTATTTGAATTCCTACTTATGCCCCCTTTGTGGTTGAAGTGTGGGTTCTTTTGTTTTGGTTCATTCTTTTACTTCCCTTTGATTGGAAAGAACAGGGTGAGAGAAGGGAGAGTAAGATTGCATACCTAGTCTTATGTGAAGATCTTTGAGGGATATTTTAGGAAGGGAGCTTCATCAACTCTTCATCAATCCATTGGAAGAATGGAGAGGTAGGTGCCCAAGCTCCTTAAAGTGTTGGTTATTTCATCTTTTTTATATGAGTATAACTTATTGGTTATGTGGATGCTTATTGGTGGTTGATTTTGTGAGAAGGGAGTTATGAAGTGTTGTGGTTATTTGGTAGCAATGGTTGATAATAATTTATTTTTTGTGTTTGTGAAAGTATTGGGCTAGAAGAGAGAGTATTCCCTCATTTTCCCCTTAGTTTATCTCATTGTAGATTCTAGTAATATAGTGAGTATTTCTAAGAGGTTGGAGTTTGTATGTGGGTTCGAGTGAGTGTTGAATTCATTCCTTTGTGTATGTTGATCGCAGGTTTCCCTAGAAAGACCATCTACCTTGAGGTGGCTTGTGAGGAAGCCTATGGTTGGGAAGTGAGTGCCATCATTGTCTTGGAAATTTTTTATTTTGTGTTCTTGTGTAGGTATAAATAAAAAAATGGGACAAAAGGATTTGCAATTTTTGAAGAAGCCTCATTCATTCCTTGTGCTAAAACGTGGAGTATTAAGACATTGCTATTTTTCACCAATATTGTAAATATGTAGGTTACATGTGACTTGAATATAATCCCCCATTTGGTTTGCATTTCATGTGATGTTGCTACATTTCCTAAGGGTGTGGTTATATTTATTTCAAACCATATTTTGCATTTTAATTATCTCATTAATATTTTTTTTAAATGATGAATAAATATATATTTCACTTTGGTTAAAATAGTATTTTATTTTTTATGATTTTCAAAACAAAAATAACTGCATGTTAAATATATCTATGTTTTGATTTGCTTCCAATCCACTTACTTTTCCTCTTTATCTTCATTATGTTAAGCAAGAAATAAAAGATAGCATATGTTCTAGACAAGAAGGAAATGAGGATAAGATAAGATAATTACAACAAGTATTTGGTATAGTGGAAAGGATTATAGCAAGAGGATACAAATTGTATCTTAAAATGGGAATTGAAGAAACTATATAGAACCAAATGATAGGATTTTAATTAGAACAACTCATAGGGGTTGTGGTATAACATGCCCATTTTTCTACCCAATAATTTTACTATATTTTTCCTACAAGTGAATAGTTTATGATACTAACATTACGAGCAATAAAAATTTTCTTTTCATTTGAATAACTTATGCACATTTGAAACAAAACCATTCCAAGCTTTCCCATTGCATAATCAAAGAAACATTTCATTAACACAAGTAACAATTTCACATTACATAATTCAAGATGACATTTCACATTTTCAATTTTCCATATAGATGGATACGTGATTACATACATATCTTCAATTAGCTTATTGAAATAGAGATACAAATGGTCCAAATGTCCTTCCTCAAATTTTGGCTACCAACTGCACGAGGAGAAGCATAACTCAAGTGCTTTTCTACCAACCATGGACTTATTACGGTCCCCCACACATCTACCAAATTGGTAAGATGGCCCTACCCTTCGACAAAGAGATTGGTCTAGTAACATCATAATCCTAGCCTTCTTTGAGCATGGTGTTGTGTCCTACATATCTAGAGCTACCATATAATGGCTACAACCTACATGTATGACAATCCTTGCCTAGTATGTAAACTTGGATCATAATGAACTGATAGTGTAAATAGTGGCCACTTACACTACTTTGGCCAAAGAATTCAACACCCAATACTTCGAGTGAGAGTCATCTATCCACCCACCTTCCTAGTGACCATTCATACTAAATACATAGGTTACCCCCTTTCCCATGGATTAATATAACCCCAAGAATAACCAAAATAATAACTCATGATTAAATGGCATTGCTACTAAAGTAATTCAAACCAACTTCTTATTTCATGCTACATACATATAGTATTGAAAAGCTACATAAAGTATAAATAGAAATATACAATCATATAAATTCCAATATAGGATATATATATTTAAGTATAAGCCAAATTGAAAGGTTTCCCAAAAACAAGAATCAACCAAGAAACATACAAGATTATCCAAAGTATCTCAACACATTTAAATCATTCCTTTCTAAATAAGGCAAATATAAATAAATAACCTTTCCAACATAAATAACAAAGGAATAGAAATCAACATGCCTATATAAAAGTTCCAACTGATAATTCTTCCTTCCTAGCTCAGTTCACAAGCCTGCTTGCTAATTCCTTTAAGTTCAGTTCCTAACTTCCACTTCTAGCCTCTTACCAATTCTCTCAACAATTACAAATGCAAAATAACAAAGCAACTCACCAACTCTCAAGCTCTCTTACTCACTTGCATAGAAAATACAACAAAATAACAACAAAGTAATCAAAATGAAAAGTGTAACAAATGGTAGAGAGAACACCTCTATATATATATACTAAAATTTGAGCACCCAAAGGCTACAAAAATGCTAAAAATTCTACCACCTTCCTATGCACATGCATCAACTTAGTTGAATTAAACTCTCAGATTGCAACACATGATAGTCCTCACACTTCCAATGACTGAGTTGACTTAATTCATGAGACAACATGACTCTTTTACTGAGTCAAGGGACAACAACACCTCTCTACAGGTTTCCTATTTGATTTGCAAGTTGACCACCCTCCCATAATTTTACCATCTTTGCATTGACTGAGTTTGTACTTATCACATGGCTTTACCAAGATATGGCACATGTTTAGACTTCTATTATTGTTTTTGCATTCTATAATTTTTGGCACCACATATTCATACTTTAGCGTCCTCTATTATAGTGCAGCAAAGACTTAGTAAACAATGCAAAATCTATATTTATTCAATTGCAATGTCTAAATTGTATTCTCCTTTACTTATGTGCTTATGTATTTTGACCTATTCCTCTTATGTTTTATGCATAGCACTCTAATATTTAGCCTTTTTTTCTCATAAGGCAACACTTTATTACTAGGCTTAACTTATTTTATAGCATTTTAATATATATCAATAGCTACACTAGATGCCTAATTAAAGTGCTTAAATATATAACAATCAATACATATATAATATATATTATTAATATATATAAACATATATTATAATAATTGTATATATATACACATATATACGTGTGTTAATATATGTGTATATATGTGATTATATACATATATATTAATATCTATACATTACGATTATATATATAATATTATTTTAATATCCTTACATATTCACATATGTACATTCTCATTTTCATCGATTGTCATATATATACATAAAGTGTATATATATGTCACATTCGTCTAATCAATATTCTCATGCATATGGGTAATCCATCCATGAGTATATGTAGATACGTCTACCTACATATACTCATGCATGTATTTACTCATATGTATGAGTTTATCGTAGACATGTACATATATACATATATATACATTTTATGTATATATTTTATTGATATAAACATGAACACACAAGGAAGGACTTCCACATGACATAAAGACTTAATTACATTCCCCAATCAAAACATTCATAGAACAAGATCATAAACCAATATCAATATTCACAACCAAGATTGAAGATCACTTACCATTTATCTAAACTAACTTGACTCAACTTAGACCAAATAGGGTGTGAGTGTGTGTATGCTCAGTTAGGCTCATTAAGGTTACTAGACCAAGTTCTTCTCTTGAGTGATACTTCCCCTCTCTTCTCAAGGTTTGAATTTGTTCCTGCATCCAACTTAGTACATTACAATAGCAGTTAGCTAATAACAATACATTCATATGCATCATATATATTTCATCTTTAGAATCATTATAAAACATCAAATTGAATTAAACATTCATACATCATATTTCTATTAGGATTCATATACAAAACACATTCATATATTAAATAATTTTAATCAAACAAGGTAATAGTAAATAGCTAATAGAAAATGGGGTGTAACATATTCCCCCCTTGTGAATCATCATCCTCAATGATTTTTAAGTATCAAATATGATCATAACATAAAACATAACATCATAAAACATCATAGTTTTTTAGGATTTTTTAAAATCTAGCAAGGCTTGTGGAAAATTTTTGGCTTCTCCTCGATCCTAAATGTTAGTCCAATTTTAAATATGCAAAATAACTAAAATGCAATGAGGAAAAACACAAAGGGACACCTCAAGATTAGCCTAAGGAATGATAAAGCAAAGTAACAAGATAAAATAAAGATTGTAATCTACTTATACCTTCTTTGTTTGAAACTCCTTGGTTGGCCCTTAATTTTGATTGCTTTGTGTGCTCCTTGGATGGCTCTTGATGCAAGATTGAAAATAGGACTAAATGATAGTGCAAATGACTAAAATGGCTTAGCTAAATGAATGAAATGCTTATGAGTTGAGTGTTCAAAATGACAACATTTAGTTACCAAATGACTAAGTGTCATAAATGCCTTAGAGGAGGGGGTATTTATAGAGGAATTTGAATTCTCTAGAGAATTCAATGGTTGAGACTATCCAGCAGGCCCAAGATGGAGGGCTAAGGTGAGTTGAGGACTCACAAGCCCTCACATTTTGTTATGTGGAATGTGAGATGGCTAAGGGAGGTGAGATGATGTGTGAGTGAGTGTGGAAAGGAGAGTACCGATGTGGAGGAGGTATGCCTTGGAAATTACATTGAGAGATGAGAAAGATTCCTTGGAGGAATAAATGTGAATTAAAAATTCACATGCTTGGGAGAATCTAGTGGATAAGAGAGGGTCTCCAAAAAGGTGGGAGTTGGTCACATGTGGATGAGGTGACAAGTCCCATGTTCTAGAAGTCTTGGAAGGATAAAATATGAATTAAAAATTCACATGGGGAGGAGAGAGACCTAGGATGAATAAATGTGAATTAAAAATTCACATGGGAAAGAGGGTCAATGCCAAGAAAGGCAAATGGAAAGGTTGACTAAAAAGGGATGCTAAATGTGGCTAATGACCTTGATTAAGGTTGTACAAACACATAATTAGGACAATTAATGGAAGATTAGAAGCAAGTGGAAAATGTAGGAGGATGTGACATTAATCCTTGATTAAGAGGATGCACATCCTAATCATGAATTAATTAAATTAATCCAGATTAGAGAGGGATTATGGAGGATGTGACAAGGAGAGAAAAAAAAGAATTTTAAATTGATTTTAATTCAAAAAGGTTAAAATGACTAAATTAAATAAATTGGTCATATTTCTAGTTTGGAGATAAGGAAAAAGGGGTAAGCTAAAGCATTTAATTGTTAAATTAAATGCTTTAGGGTCTTTAGGAAAAAGGTGCAATATTAATTAAATAAATTAATATTGATGAAATGGACGAATAAAAAAGTGAATTTGATCATGTGGGAGTGATCAAATTTAGATGGACCTACAACTTCATCTCGGCTTAGTCTTCCCAAGTGGCCGAGAATCTTTTTTATCTTGATCCCACTTGACCTTGCATTGCAAAAGCTCTTAGTTATGTAAGTGGAGCTTATGTGTTCCAAGCACCTTGAGTGACTTGATTGTTACCACCCCTTGATCCTATACCTATAAAGCATTCCAATCAATACCATGGTTATTTCCTGGTATATACTTCTTAAGATATGAGACATGAAAGACATTATGCATCTAGCAAGAGGCGATGGAAAATAAATCTTATCTGCCAACAGGGTTGAATTCCTTGAGAACCTTAAAATGAGCTCACGTAAGCGCCAAAGGCTAGTTCAAGGATATTGACTTTCCAAAATTTATAGAACTCTTGTGAGGTTTGACAAATAACAAAACCTTCTCTCCTACTGAGAAATTATTGGGTGCCTCATTCCAATTGAATGAACCCATTTTCCTATGTTTCATTCTGGTGAACTCGACATTGTACATCAAAAGAATTATGATTTGGACTCCATTCAAACCCTAGATCTAGGATTTACATTAATTTTCACTACATTGCATTATTTTGCATCTCACTTAGGGTTGTTAACTTTCATTTCATTTAGGGTTTTAGGCTTGCATTTTGCATGATTTAAAATATAAAAAATTTAAAATTTGGCATTAGTTTTCGATAGCGTTTGCCTATTAGTGTATGTCTAGTCATTCATATTCAAAAATTGAATCAAATTTTCATTTCAAAAAGTTTCATATTGTTCATCATTTATCATTCATTTCACTTGCGTTTAAACATCAAATTCTATAAAAAATGGTCATTGAAAATACAATTTATAACTTGAAACAAGAAACCCAAGATCTAAACTTCAAAATCAAATTCATTTTTTTAACCCTTGTCCTAGGACCTATTCGACCTAGGGAAAATATGTCCTTGTATATAGGTCCTATTTAAAAAATTTGGGTAGTGATTTGTCTTAGTTTGCATTCCTATGATTTGTAGTTAAATCTAAGTTTTAGTTTTATAAATCAAAAGAATCTTTCTTTACATTAGGTTTTATTGGTCAAATTGAGTGCATTGTTGGAAAATCAAAATTGAAATTAAAAGACATCATTTTTAGGTTTTTTCATAGTATAATTAGAAAATCATCTTGTTTAAAATCTAAAAATTATCTCTTTTTACATAGCTAATGCTATTCTAGGGTGTTTGATTCTATTTATCTAAAGCTATTCCCCATTTTGGGTCCACCTAGGTTTGGTGAAACTTTGTATGAGCTTCACAACTTGGTGTCATATTACCAATATTGTAGTGAACAATAGTTCAATACTCAGGCCATCCCACACTTCTACACACATTGTGGATCTTTATTTTTCTAACTCTTTCACCCATAGTGTTGATACTAGTCAACCCACTATGGATCACAACTTTGATACCTCATTTCCCATGACCACCCTACCCACAACCAATGTTACTAGTTTTGACACAATGGTTGCTAATTGATGCATAGGAAGGATTCACAAACAACAACTTTGACACTTTCAAACAAGATTTCAACACCAAGGTTGCAAATATGCACATGTTTGTTCACACTAGGCAATGTATTCTCAAGCCTAAAACATGTGACAGAATTCAAATGACACTCAACCCTTGAGGAAATCATGGAATAAGGGAAACTTGGTGTATTCACACCTATTTCAACATACTTTAGGGGTTTCCAAATGTTCATGACACAATCAAGTGATCAAAAAAATGATTTGTGCAACTTAGCATTTGTTGCCACTAGGTGCATTCAGGGGAATGACTAAAAAAAGGTAAGAATACTTGACATATGGATTCCTATGCTTGTGAAGGCCCCTAAAAACATGTATCAATGATATACCACCCATTCATGATTCAATAATGTATAGATTTCATTAAACCCTCATGGAACTAGGGCTTTAGAACTATTTTCTTGCAAAATAAGACACATAGTTAGCTATTTCACCTTGCATCCCATCAAATATTGACCTAGGACTTGGAAATATGAAATAAGACATGAAAATAAAACTTTTTACAATTTTCTATAATTTTTCACTGTATAGATAATGAGGAATGAATTTTTTATTCAAGCCGGAAACCCTAATTTTTGAACATGACTATCAAGAGCATTTTTTTCCATATCTCACTCAAAACTTAATGAAATTGATTCAAACAAAAATAATTATGATCTTAAAACATATATTCAACCTTTCCAATTGAATTCATGTTTGTAATGTACCATACAAGGGTGTACCATCAAGTTAAAGGCTGTCCCACACAAAAAAAAATGCAAGCAAAAACATGGCAAAATGAAGTATTCTCATTCCAAATTTTCCTCCAACCTTCTCCAACCCTTGGGATCGATGTTACAAGGTTTATTTAACATATTACAATCATTTTCAACTGAAAAACCAACCAGAAACCTCATTGTTAACTCTAATGACAACATTGACAACTTTTTACAACATGACTCCAAAACACCAAGAACATCATAGAATGACTCCAAATGACTAAAAATGGTCTCATGTGACCTTATTGACCCAAAAATAGCCAAAACTACAATTTTAGCAACATGACAACAAAATGCAATAATGGTGCATCCTAGGATGCCCTTGCATCACTAATGTTCCTCAAGAAGAACTAAGACAAATGGATGAAGATTTATAGAAATTGCAAAAATTTGTGAGTTCTAAATACATTGCTAGTACTGCAATTTCTGTCATAGATAACATGAGGAGAATTCTTGATAATGAACAAGGAATAGAGATTGTTCATAGCCTAGCTCACATTATTGATAAACATGTCCCTACAATGACTAGTTGCGATCAAACTTTGGGGTTAACTCAAAGTCAAGGTGGAAATTCAATTCCTTCTTCCATAGCTATGACCTCTATTCTGACATACAGTAATCCAACTATTACAACAACTAAACAACCTACTAGCAACGCCAATACTACCTTAGAAATTTCCACTAGGAATCCCTTTAGCTTTGTGCATTAAAATCTCATATCTCCTAATCCATCTCCCCTCACAAACTTATAATTCACGTGCCCTCTGAATACATATACACCTCCATCTCACAACACAAAAATGATCCCTTCCTTAACCAAATCCTCCAAAATGTTTTATCCCTCCAAAAACAAATTGCTACATTGAATCAAAATCAAAATGGCCAACCTTCACATTATGTCAAAAGAAAGTTGAAACCCCTTATCTTTGGAGATATTGAGAGCACAAATTCCACAAGGAATAGAGATTCCTAGATTTGAGAAAAATGGTGGAAAAGGATACCCTAGTAACCATATCTCAAAATACACAGCCTTATGTAGTGACTTAATTTTTGAGGATAAACTCTTGGCTAAACTTTTCCCTAGATCCTTGAAAGACACTGCCTTGGAGTGGTTTTGTTCTTTATTGAATAACTCAATTAGTTCATTCAATGAACTTGTTGATTCCTTTCTTAACCACTTCCAAGTGCACATGGGTCCCAAGATGACCTTAGTTGATTTAATGCATTGTAAACAAAACAAAGATGAAAAGGTCATTGATTTCATAGTACGATACCAATATCTTTACTCACAAATAAACATTAAGATTCCTAATTTTGATCTTTAAAGAATGTTTATAGCGAATTTGCAAGCCAATATTCAAGCCAAACTTGAAATGTTGAAGTTTCACTCCTTTACATACTTGTGCATGACCCCTCGTGATTATTAGAATTTTGTTAGTCATCGTGAAGAAAAAAATCATTCTAATAATTATGAGAAATCCAAATTTGTGCCCCAAAACAATTTTCAACCTTTCAAAGAAAAAAATAAAGGCTTTGTACAAATAAACACACCTCAAATAGGTCAATACGTCAACTCCCAAGTGGTTGATATAAAAACAACAAATCCATATACATTTACAGAGAGTAGACAATTTATCCCTTTACCTAATACCCTTCACTCCATCATGTTGCAACTTTTGAGTAAGAACTTAGTTACCTTACCTCCTATTAGAGCCATTGATATAACTAAGCCTATACCTCCAAACTTCAACTCAAATGCCTTTTTCCATTATCACTAAAAAATTGGACATGATACAAAACAATGTAAGCATCTTAAAATGTTGTGCAAGACCTCATTGATTCTAATCACATCTAGATTGGTGGTGTTAATGATCAAAGAAATAAGTTTGTTGCCCCACCCAACCAAAACTTAAAAATCTTTACCAACCCAATTCCAAATCATAATATCTCTTTTGTGAAAGCTACTAATGCCAAAAATGATGTGATGAATGTTGACAAAATTGAATATGAGAATTGTGACAATGAGTGAAAATGAAGGAGACTTACAATGTATGGTTAGCTTCATTGATGTACAAATTTGTAAGGGTCAAACCAAAATTCCCCTTGACATAGCTTTCTCACAAAATGATATAATTAGATGAGCACCCAATGGTCCTCTTTACATACCTGGAAGAATCAATGACAAGCCTACTAATGGTATATTAATTGATCCCATGTATGTAGAGAATGTGATCACCAAGGAATTCTTATTTGTGCATGAACTTTATCAAGATTCTTATAAACAACTGAAATCATGGATCAAAATGCATAATGGTTTTGTTTTCCCTACGATAGGTTCGATAACTCTTCTTTTACAAATTGGACCAAAAAAATTTAATGTCTCATTCTCCATCATCTTGTCGTTGAACCAATTTTGTGTGAAGCTTGGTTACTCATGGCTACACTCCATGGATGTCATGCCATCGGTAGTGCATAAATGTTTAAAGTTCCCATTTGGAAATGATATATTTATTGTGCAACATAGTGGCTTTAATTCAGTGTCTTCCCATGGGAATTTCTCATTGGATCTCTTTTGGACCAAACCTATGGAACCCATTAGGCCTCATGAAGACTTCTATTTCAAATCTTATCAAAATTTTAAGGAAAAGTTCATAGTAGAATTATCATTTAGCAATATGCCTCAACCCACGATTGAGCATCCTATCGTTGATGGGACCATGATTGAACCAAAATCCCTTCCAAGTAACCAAGACCAACCGATGATAAATCCTTCACCTATTTCCTACAAATGACCAATAGATAACTAAATAAGTCCTATTGTCCCTCCTAAGATCAAACAAGTTTACAAAGTTAAAGAGAAAGTGGTTGAACAACTTCCCATGGTTCCTTCCATTCTTCCCTTGTGGGAAAAAAAGAAACCAATGGTTGATAAACCCGCTCCTACACAATTACAACTTGAAAAAGATACAAAAAGAAATAGAAATTTTAAAGAGTGTAGGCATAGATGTTGTGCTATTGCTTGTAAGTTAAAAGAAGAAAACAAAACAAAAATCAAGACCAAAATTTAACTCAAGCAAATTATGATTGATTCTCCACCTTTTCCACAACAAAAACAAGAAACTTCTATGGAAATTGTCATTAGGCCTCTAATTGTGATTAATTTGGATAATGATTCAATGATATTACTAAAATTGATGAGGAAGTTCATACTGAGCTAAATTTATTGTTTTCCTCTTTCATGAGCTTAAATGATAACAACTGTAATGGTCCTCCTATAAAGAGTGACTCACCATGTGTTGAGCCTGGTGATGCTCCTAGTATATCACTTGTCGTTGTCCCTTTGGCTAGTTATCCACCTTCCATGTATGATGAACAAGATTGGTATGTGGATGACTTGCTATAGGTTGACTCGCATGTTCCATACTATTCTTTGTCTTAATGTTCTAGTCTTTTTCTTAATGTTCTTTGTGATTGCATGTGTGTAATGGGATCCCCCCGTATTGTGCTACTTGGTGTTTCTTTATATGTTTGTGAGCCTACTTTGGATTATCCTTGTCA
>VDFB02160716.1:0-16221 GCA_007258455.2 Sequoia sempervirens | reverse complement strand
AGAAAAATAAACAAACTCTTTGTGTAGCTTCTTCAAAGTCATTTTATTGCTCTCTATCTCCAGCATTTCTTTGATTCAAGTTGCTCTCAGATTTAGTATGCCAAGCTCAACGAAATGGACTACTAGAGAATGAGATTTAAACTAAAATACATACTATACTAAGATGAAAGATTAAGCTATGCTATGATTAGATTATTGCTAAGATATGATTATTGCTAGAATGCTTAAAGATGCAAATGTGTAAGTGTAATTGCGTGTATGTGTTTGTGTAACCAATGCTTGGATTCACACATGTACTTATAGAGTTTTTCGAGGATTTTGATCGGCTGAGTCAGTCAACGGCTATGATAATTCTTGACAGATTGAACAATCGAAGATGGATGAGACTGGAAAGAAAAATAGAAGAAAACAAATAAAGCAAGATTTTTCCATTTTCATAGAAGAGATAAGATGAGATGATGAAAAATCATCTTTTTTAGAAGATAATGGAAATATATTGAGAAGATAAATAATGAATTATCAAATTCAATTATTTATTTATGGGTGCATATAGATTTTTCTTAATTAAATAAATATTTAATTAAGATTTTGAGGAATTCAAAAGATTTCATAATTAAATGAAATATTTAATTATGATTTGAAGAAAATAGAATATCTTTAATTAAATAAAATATTTAATTAAATTTAAAGAAATGACATGTGTATGAAATTAATTAAATAAAATATTTAATTAATTAGAAGAAAGTTTTAAAATAGAAGAAAAGAAATATTTAAATTTAATTAAAAAGATTTAATTAAATTCAAAAGATGATAATTAATTTAAATAAATAAAATGTATTTATTTAATTAATCAAGTAGATATGTGAAATAATCAAATAAATAAATTTAATTCAATTATAGTGGGAGAATAAAATGAATGAACAATATAATTAAATTGATTAAATTTAATTACATGTAGAAGACTTTAGAGAAATTAATTAAATATAAATATTTAATTAAATATCGACTAATTAGACATGACCAATTTTATAATATATAATTATATACTTAATTTTTTGCTATTTTTTCAATTTGATTTTTATTTCTTGATTCCTTTATTTATTTATTTGTTTATTTAAATTGTTAGTGTTTTTATTTTTTATAATTTTTTATATATTTTTTATATATTTATGTTTGTCTACTTATTATATAGTTATATTGATTATTATATTTTTACTTATTGTTATATATATATATATAGCTATTTTTTTCAATTTGGTTTTTATTTCTTGATTCCTTTCTTTATTTATTGGTTTATTTAAATTGTTAGTGTTTTTATATTTTTAGGTTGTATGTGGTTTTTAGTCTTTCAGTGGGTTTCCTCTCCTTTTTTCTTTTTTCTTTTTTTGTTTTATTTTATATATATATAATAAAAATTCAAGCATAATTTATATTGATATGGTTGTTTTTAATATATTTATTTACTTATTTTTGCATATAATAAGTCTTATAATATAATATAATATTATTTAAATACAATCTCATTTTATGTTTTGATTTGTTTGCTATATATATATTTATTTATTTTTTGTATGTAATATATATATATATATAATTAGAATATATAATATTATATTATATATTATAATATTATATCATATAATTATTATTTATATATTTAGTATGTTTTTGTGTTTTCTATTCTACATTTATTTGTTTCATATAAATTGTTTGTGTTTTTATATAGTCTTGGTTGGCATCTTATCTGAATGTTTTTTAGTATTTGAGTGGTTTCCTCTTATTTGATCTTTTTTGTTTTATGCTTTTTATAGCAATTCCTTTGTGTTGCGTGCCTCACCCTAACCCCCTCACCTTTCCTCCTTCCTCTCTCTTTTATACTAGCTTGGTTTGGAATTGATCTCTTCTCATCTTTTTCAACTCTCTATCCTGATGATTGATCACTGAGTGTGATATGAAATGTTGATGAAAAAAGACTACCCAAAAATCAAATCCAGAAGAAATTAGATTTAAATTCATATGGATTGTGGAAATCTAATTACATTAACTATTTAGTTCTCCACATTGATGAGTTAGATAGCAAGGATATAACTCTCGAATTTCATTTAATGATTTTTTTTTCCTAGAATGTTCAAGGATTAACAAAGATCCCCAAGAACTATTCTATTAGAAATGATTGACATTGGTTTCTAGGTTTGAAAATTCTCTATTTGTACAAAACAAAAATGATTGGCTTTTTACTTTTTGCTACTTGCCATGTTATCCGGCTAGCAAGTCATTTTTTGTGTAGTAATAATGATGTAGGTTGTGGGGGAGTTTGCACCTTTCTCACTTCTAAGTGGTAGGTACATTTAGTTGACAATGGGTGTGACCCCACTAATAGGGTGCAAGCTCTTTTAAGCATTAATAATCTTTCCTTTAGAGTTATTAATATTTATATCTCCATTGATGCTATTGAAAGATAGTCCCTTTGGTGTTGGATTGCTAATTTAATTCCTACTACCACTTGGGCTTTATGTGAATATTTAAACATGGTTGAGATGGATTGTGATAATTATTATAGTTCCCCAAGTTTTTTCGTAATATATTAGTAGAAAAATACTAGATGAATAATTGTTTTGTGACACAAATGTGACAATAAGCATATCACATTATACTTTTATATGTACAAGGTGTCATGGGGATGACACACTTGAAATGATTACCAATGCACTAAGGATAACAACACAAGAAAAATACATACTACACCATGGCCTCAACGATTGTAACTGAGACAAGTAATGAGATCCAAATGAAGGTTGGAGTCCCTACTCCAAAGGACAGTCCCTAGAACCTTGATTAGCAAGTCAAATTTCAAGAATAAAAATACAAAAAGACAAAGGTAAATCCACACTAATTTATAACTTAAAGGAAAATTTTCATAATATTGGACTTTAGAATCTCTTTTACATGATTTATACTTTAGATTATAAGTTGCATCATCTCATACAATCTCAAACTCTGGACCTCACAAAGCATTTAACAACCTGAATAGTTTTCTTAGACTTTTGGGATGAGATTATTTTAAACTTGAGAATCCGACCTACAAACTATTGTTCATACTTTAGATTTTGAACCACAAATGGTACACTAAGAAATCCCTTTGGACCTTGGTTTTGACTTACACTAATAATATTGAGATTCAATCTCGGCCAACAATTTTGTATCTCATAGAAAACAAGTCATTCATTGAACGATGAATGTAGAATGCTAAGGGCTACCACTTTGACTTCAAAAATTCAGACTTGAGGAGTGTTTTCAATTTTTTAAAAGCTTGAAGAGAACTTTGAAATTGATGAATATCTGTATTGGCCATTGGAGGTTGACTCACAAAGTGCACTTCAAACTTCAGATTAAAAATGTAACTTACAAATAAATAATTTTCCCAAAACAAGTCTAAACTCCTTAGGGAAGATAAATTGGCCTTTGGAATCTAATCCATATTATGCATTTTATACTTTTCGGTTTGAGAATCTTCTAGAAACACCAAAATCTAATCCAAGTTTAGTCATCTACATGTCCATAACTCAAACTTTGGGATCCAAGACATGACCTGCATTTAGAATTTCATAGATTTTTTTTGTAAGTAGGAAAAATGAGCTTCCAAATATCAATCAAAGGTGTATAACTCCCTTGTTGTGCACACTATTCAAAAATTATTTGGACTAGATACTTGGGCACATGTGGGCCCCACATTGGCCAAGCACGAAGTTCCTTAATTTCCTCGAAAAGTGGTACAAACTCTTGCAAAGAAAAAATATCTTCCTCAATAACATGTGCAACAAATTTGTAATTTTTTTAAAGGAACAACCAAAAGAAGATGACAAAACACTAAAAAAAATATAGGGACATTGAAATTTACAAAAACGTATGAATCCCCAATAGGACCACGACAATATTAATTTTGAAAGATAAGGAAGCATTCTTTTTAAATCACATTGTTTAAGCTAAGTGAACATGAATAAGACCATTATAACAACCATGTAAATTATAACCTCAAGGTTGATTACACTATAAAAAATATTAAATTACATCACCTCCAAGGGTGGAAATTAGTACAACACATCATTATCCAATAATAACATATATATTTTAAAAATAAGGGCAGCAAAGGTTCAAAATTCATATATTTTTTGCAAAGTAAGAAAATATCATAATAATAAATGATGTATGATAAAATTCCTTCATACTCACCATATTGCTTCAAGAATCCATGAGTTCCCCAATGATGGTTTAATGCCACACAACCATGTGGAAACCTTAGGTCCAATCCTGTAAACTAGGAGACAACCAATTTAGGTGCTCCAACACACTAACAATCCACACATGGGGTTGGAAGGGAAAACACCACCACCACACAAGCAAGGATTCATCCATCATACAAGAGGAAAATATCCATGATACAATAGATATGTAGGAAAAATGCATGACCACAATGTCATGCCAAGTAAACATGCATGAGGAGATCATCTACACCATCAAGCACATACAAGAATTACCATATAAGGCAAAAGATACATATATGTGTGGATTTGGGAAAATCACACCAATCACGCATAAGAAAAGATATCAGAAGCTATCATTAGATGTACAATTCAAGGTACAAAAGATAGAAGCATTGAATGTGCACATATTATCTACACCACATATGTGGACTTCTAAGAAACATAGATGAGAGAGAAGCAATACCTAAATCAAGCACACACAAACTAATCACATTGATATATGGGTCACCAAGAATGTAACATGAAATCCTATCCACACCATTCATGCATACACCCATTAATCCCTTAAAACACATACAATGTCAAGTTAGAACACATGAGGATTTGAATAATGCCATCCATACATATGCAACGATCATTGACATATAATCCTAGAACAACCATAAGAAAGGTGAACACGACACACTGAGAAAAATACCATAAAATCAGATGTACACATTCAATATACAAATCCAATGAACAAGGGATGAAGAGAGTGTTAACCAAGTAAGGTATTCTTGAGAGGATGTGCACTCTTCAACCACTAAATGCATGTGTTGGTGGTACAAACATACAAAATTAATTAAATAATTCTAATAATAGAAGCTATATGGATAAAAGTACAAACTTGTGTCACATTTTTATAAAGGAATCAGTCAACACAAATAAATTTTTTGAGCTTCAATCACATAAAAGTGGTATTTATGTTTGAATTTTAAAATGATGTAAACTAATGAAATGTACAACTATTGATGAAGTTTGTGCTTGTAACTTTTCAATTTTTTTTAAAATTGTTTTGATATTTTTTATTTTTTTTTTATAAATTTATGAGTAGATTTTGAATTGTTGAAAATTTCATGAAAAAGTGACATTGAGTCGACATCACAAAAAAAAAAAAAACAAGTTTATTTTTTCTTGATTTTTTTCCCAAATAGATAACTTCAATATCTAGTGCATGGAAAAAAATCGATGTATATTTTCCTCATAATAACGTTTTAAAGTCAAACTTACCAGAATTTGGTAGTTTTCACTTGACATCAATTTTTTTTCTATTTTTCTATCATTTAAAAAAAAAATACCCTTTTGGAGACGATCCTCTCCTCTAGTACACCATATATTTTTCAAAATATTTTAATATGTTTTAGTATTTTTTAAATTTCTAATCAACTTCATTTTTTATTATAACCTACTTGCATTATTGTAAAAAACTAGCATACTACAACTAATCAAAATATAAAAAAAATTATACATTTGGATTCTTGACTTTGAGCTCTACAAAAGGTTAATTTTAGTTTTTTGAAAAAAAACATTTTGAATAAAGAAATATTATGTTCAAGTGGAAAATTTCTAAATTTTTTGAAAAAATATGAGGTGACTACCAACAAGGATGCCACATAGATGGTTTCAACCAAAATATTTCCGATCGAAAGGCTTCCAATTGAAAATGTTTTGATTGAAACTTTACATGCAAATTCAAGCGCATTTGAAAATTATAAAGGGGAAAGTTTTATTGTGTAGTTTCAAGTGAAAGTGTTTCACTCGAAATTGTATGTGCCACGTAGTTTTGAGTGAAACTTTCACTCGAAACTATTTAGTTGGCCGAAAGTGTGACATAGATTTGTGCTTTTACCCATACATTTTTAGGGAAATAATTAAATAAAATGAATCATTAGAGTTAGTCTAAGATACAAAAGCAATTACATGTTTTGACATAACTCATAGGTCTAAAATTAATCTATTCAAGTTTAGGCTCACAAGATCACACAAGACACATCTTGTAGCTTGACTTTGAGAAAGATGAAGAGAAATAAAATATAACACATCTACCCACATCAATTGTCTCCAATTAATCAATGTTAGGAAAAATCTATGCCTACACACTCAAGGAATCAATTAGGTGTTCTTATCCAATGCATAATTAGTGAAGTAAATTATTCATATAGCCACCAATGAGACAATAACCAAAATACACATATAACTAAAGACCATCTAATACAAAATCATGAATTAGATATACCAATGTGTAATAGCTAATCCTCATGTGGAAATAAATGTGCACGGAAATATCGTATATAATAGCAAAATCAATGAGGCCAAAATGTAATTGTGTCTAAATATATACCAACCTATAATTACATGTATATATTGCACACACAAGCAATGCATCAAATTCAACAATGAAGGTAATAATTGAAGCAACATATAATATCAACAAAAATATGTGTAATATAGTAAGATACTTATCTATCCTATAATTATATCATATAAAACCATCTCATAATAAATTTGACCCAATCATAAGACAATTGGACAAGGTAAGAGTTAACATGTAGGTAGGCAGTGCTACATCCTCCTCCCAAGGAGTTGAATTACTTCTAGAATTTATCAAGGCTAGGATATAAGAACCACACCATTCTAATTCATAATTGATAAGGAAAGCAATAAAACAACCATCCATAGGATAGGGGCATCATAAGAAAACACAAGCATAAAAGAGCTAATCAACATATTTTAAGCTATAGTAATATGTATGCTAATAAACATTAAACTTTCTCAATAGCTCACAGAAGAATTTACCCATTCTAAATCAATTTTATACAAGATCAATCACTTATTACACATACTCTACACTTAGATTATATAAAGTCAAAATATCATAAGAAGATACATTCAATTTATAGTTTTCCATGATAACATATAGCTTTGTTCATCCACATCATAGGGATAAAAACACATGGTTCACAGATAGATCCATGAAGATGGCATGACCACATCATAGAACCAAGCATTCCAAGACTAGTGGAAAGTATTGAAGAACCAAATGGAATGATGGTCTTAGGGCCATGCACCTAGAGACTCCTCCATGAATTTCCATAATTGACTTTACTCTTGTTATAAAAAAATTATCCTCCAAGAGGTAGTCTCCTAAATAATATACATCACTACAAAGATAAATGGATGATGACCATCCCATATTTGTCCACATTTACTTCCATCCTCAAAAATTTCCTACATATAATTCCTTATATACACTTAACCAAAGTTCAATCTTAATTGACATTGAAAGAATGAAATTACAACACAAGAAAACACTTGCAAACATAAAGAATATAGATTAGCCACCACAAAATTTAAGAATATCAAAAAAAAAAAAAAAAAAAATCCAACAATAAGGTAAATAAATGCTATTAGTTTTCAATAAATAAATGCTATATGAATTTCCATAATTGACTTTACTCTGTTATAAAAATTATCCTCCAAGAGGTAGTCTCCTAAAGAATATACATCACTACAAAGATAAATGGATGATGACCATCCATATTTGTCCACATTTACTTCCATTCTCAGAAATTTCCTACATATAATTCCTTATATCCACTTAACCAAAGTTCAATCTTAATTGACATGGAAAGAATAAAATTAAAACACAAGAGAAACACTTGCAAACATAAAGAATCTAGATTAGCCACCACAAAATTTAAGAATATCAAAAAAAAGAAATTCAATTCCAACAATAAGGTAAATAAATGCTAGTAGTTTTCATTAATAAATAAAACATAACCTCAAGAGTCATGTCAATAAAATATCAAAGTTTTATGGCTAAAATAGTTAGCCGATAACTTTACTTCGGATTGCCACCCATTTGCACGCCAAACCTGTCTCACGCCTGGAAACCGTTTTACTAGTTCGTGAAACATGTTTCCGAGAGGGGTTTTCCACGTCACCTTTCATTCTTCTGGCACAAAATACTTAAATCACAGATTTCCTTGGATACACATTTAATATGCAAATCGGATTTCCATCGATACGCATTTAATATGCAAATCTTTAATTGAATTGGATTTCCCCAAAACCCTGATATTTTCATATCCACTTTTTATTTATAGATTGAAGCAGTGGTTGTGGGGAGATTGATTTTGGTTCGTTCAACTTAAAAAAATTATGACATGTTAGGGTTAGGGTTTCTTAAATTTTTCCTGCAAACCGCCCATTTTTTCTCATCGGCATCTTTGACAAACAACACAATTTGTGCAGAATCTTGAGGTAAGTTTCTTGCATGGTCTCAATGAATTTTATTTTTGTCATTTGTTTATTTCTTTCCTTCTCTGATAAATTGAGACACGGGAAAAATGTCTGTAATATAATCCCAAAGCTCAAAAGAAAAACTATATATTTCATCTACTTACCTATTCAATTGTTTTTTCGGTTTTCGGTCTGGGATCTCATTTGTTTCAGCTGTTGCGAAAGCTCTGTATCAGGAAAGACAAGCTAAAATTATTAAAAGTTGTGTTTTTTTTTCTTTAATGACATTTGCAGGTATTATTCACCTGAGATGGGTGATCACTATTATATTGTTTGGGAGACATGGCGATGGCTTAACCTTTTTTTAAATCTGGTGATTGCAGATCTGTTTGAAGGGAGGAGGATGGCCCGTACGAAGCAGACAGCCTATAAGTCCATTGGGGGGGAAACTCCCAGGAAGCAGCTCGCCATAAGGTTACTCTCTTAGATGCCCCGGTTCAATTGTGCATACGTATTTTGTGTGGTGTTAGGGTTTTAAATTTAGGTTATTGTTTGTTTCCGCTCATAAATCTGTCCCCACAATAGGGGGAGTGAAAAAGCCACACAGATATCATTCTGGAACTGTCACTCTGCGGTATGTTTGTTTAATTTATCTCTGACTTTAATTTTGTGGTTTGAAAGCTTTGTTAATGTTCCAGGGTTTGAATTTCTGATCTATATGGGGAGTTTCAAGTTGTTTATTTTGCTAAACCCCAAGTTGCTTGACATGGTA
The DNA here is from genome assembly GCA_007258455.2 of Sequoia sempervirens. Classification (NCBI taxonomy): domain Eukaryota; kingdom Viridiplantae; phylum Streptophyta; class Pinopsida; order Cupressales; family Cupressaceae; genus Sequoia; species Sequoia sempervirens. Next base: position 6,906 of record VDFB02160716.1, on the reverse strand, counting down.
TGGCTTCTAATTTTAAAATTTGTTTCGTTGAATCATTGCCAAATCTAACTTCATGGTTTTTTTGTATATCAGTGAGATTCATAAGTACCAGAAGATGACTGAGCTTCTGATCTGGAAACTGCCTTTTCAGAGACTGGTCTGAGAAATTGCACAGGATTTTAAGGTACGCATCCATCCTCCCACTACTTTTCTTTATTTCTCCATGTTACATCAAGATTTTTCGTTTTATAATGTTATAGCTTCAGTCCTTGAAAATTATGTTTCTCTTATGTCTGTTTATGGCTGGCAGTTATGTAGCCTAGTTAAATGTTTGTCTTGTTTTGATTGTTGTAGACAGATCTGTGATTCCAAAGCCATGTTGTCCTAGCATTGTAAGAGGCAGTAGAAGCATAGCTGGCGGGGCTCTTTGAGGATACCAACTTGTGTGCCATTCATGCCAAGAGAGTTACCATCATGCCCAGAGACGTTCAACTCGCTAGGATTCGTGGTGAAAGAGCATAGAGCTCACATTGACTTCATTTTTTCCGTTTTTTCTTTGATCCAATTGATCAAAGTATTTAATCTTTTACTGTCTGGCATATGCAATTTGCTGTAAATGGCGGACTAGAGGAATTTTACGAATTTTATTGCATCAAAAGTAGTCGCTCTTTATCATTTCACTGAAATTGCAAAACCATTGCTGATTTGTAAAGGTTAAATTGATGAAAGATACCTCTTAATAATAATTGATGTTTATTTATCTAAGTATATGCTCCTCTTTCTTACTATTACAGTGATTACTCTTAAGCTGCTTTAAGGATTGGTATGCATATTATGTGGGTAAATAAGTGAGGCTACTTCATCTTAAGCAAATGATTGCTTGCTCGATCTAACTAAGCTTAAGATTTAGCGAGTTGAATGTTGTGTGTTATATAAAGCTTGTACTACTATGATTGTAGAAACTATGTGTAACTAATTTCCATAACGTCTGCTACTAAATTAATTGTCACTTATTTTCAATTTTATACTATTTGTGTTAACTTTCAAAATAGTTAGTTTATTTTTTAACCCTTGTGATCACTTGGTTCCTATATCACCTCACTTCCTCTATGTAATTAGTTGTTGTCTGCAATTTACCATTTTACATTGTCTTCTTTTGCTCTCTACAGCTTGATGGTTGATGGTTGATGGAAAAAGTATTCACAGTTAAATCCAGAAATTTTCAATATCAATATTATGGGCTGTGGAAAATCAATGTCTTTAATTGGTTCTCAGAGGTTAGGCTATTGGGCATATACTTTTTGCATAGTTGACTCATGTCCTCTTTGATTATGTGCAAGTCCTAGGGTATTTGAATCCCTAAAACTGGTGACCCTCATTTGTTGGAGAGTACATCGGGCATCTGGGTTAAGCATTTGGGCTCTGAGCCCCAGCATTTCAAAATCAACCTTTTGTATTTATAAGGCACTAGTGACTTCAAAGAACAAGGATTGCCAACTTTGAGCCTTACTGCTATTATGTTTTGGGGAATTTGCCAATTTATTTGAAAGTCTATTGTCTAATTACACTTTTAAAAACTAGTTTCTTAAGGATACTTATTCTCTATACAAGATCTTTTGAAAGCCTTGTAAATATTTGGTGATTATAATATATATGATCACCACTTCTGTGAAAGTCTTCAGCTACCGTATTTCAAAAATCCTCTGATTTATTCCCTCAAATTTACTCCATAAATTTTGATAAATACAAAAAATCATGAGTTATGCACCATCTCAATAGAGAAAAAGCTTTGCTTTTGCATGGAATTTTGATAGCTGATGTCTTATAAGGCATTGCACTGTGTGACTGAGATGTCATTTCTTGCTCTTTAATGAAGGATGATGAACAAATGTTTTACACATTCTTTATAAGTTTATAAATGTCGATTTATTTTTTGCTTTATAAGTTTTATATATGTTGTTATTCTTTATTGGATTATAGATTCCAACATCGGTGCTCTTTGCTTGAGGATTGCTTGCCTAAAGGATAATGTTGATATTTAAGGGTAACTTTACTTGCAAGAAATCAAGCAATATTGCCTGCTCTGTGTGGGAGTTTTCTGTATTAATAAACATAAGAGTTTATTTTATATGAAAAGTACAATGCAAGTCAAGAAGAGTTTGTATCCTAGAGCTATCTCATCTCACCCACCCAAGAGGGGATAGCATATGTGTGTGCTACAATTAACATGTGTGAAATATTCCATAAAATAATTAGTGTCTTTGGCTCTAAAATGCTTTGTTTCATGTTTTCTCTATTACATTCTCTGAAGAATTAGAATGCTTGAGCCAATCCATTAGATAATTTCATGATACTGGTATTTCCATTTTCACTTTCTGTGGTTGTATTCCAAGCACTTTGTATGAATTACAGCCCCAGTTATTTAGGCTTGAAACATTGCACTTGAATAAGTAAATCCATTAATGAACACTTGGTTTGGTCCCAAAAAGGAAATTCTGCATGCTTCATTTTGTTCATACATTGACATTCTTAGGATGTAAGCAGCTTGAAAATTAAAACATGTTTTCAAACTTGTTTACAATTTCATATGGTATAGTCACAAATCAATTACACTGAGGAGATATTTTGTTAAATTCTACATGCTTCATTTTATTCATACATTGACATTCTTAGGATGTAAGCAGCTTGAAAACTTAAAAATGTTTTCAAACCTGTTTACAATGTCATATGGTATAAGTCACAACTCGATTACACTGAGAAGGAGATATTTTGTTAAATTTTGCGCTATCTGAGTTTTTGTTCAAACATGTGTTTGCTGCCACAAGATATACTTAACAGGTACAAAAAAAACTTCTACCCTATAGATATACTCCTCATTTTGGAACATCAAAATCACTGCACTATACAACTAAGGATTGCCATGACCCCTAGTTTACATATTCGTCATTTACCCACAATGCAGTTGCTGACTGTCAAATTGATTTGGGAGTAACAGCTTTAGAAGTCATACTTTCCCAGCTTAAGAAGTCATATACTTTCCTTTGTCTGAGTAGCGGAAAATGCCAATTTCTTCACAAAGCCATTCCTGATGCTTTCAACCTTGGTGATTAACAGTGATTCTCATTTCGTCTTAGTACAGTGCACAAATTTAATGAGCCCTAAGACTTATTGGACAACAATGTACATGGTATAGCAGGTGCATGATCCAATGTTCCAGTACACAAACACTATTTATACATGCAAATGCAGTTTAGCTACTACAACCTTCAAACTATGGGCTTTACCTTGTTTACAACAATGCCAATTACTACCCATCTTTACACACCTTAAATTGCACATTTGTGAAAGTTTCAAAGTTTTTTTTCAGAAAAATCCATTTTTTGCATTTTCTACAATAATTAACATGTGTGAAATATTCCGTAAAATAAATATACTTGATTATGTAATGTTAAAATTCTTTATTTCCATACCTTTACTTTCCTATCGGCGTTTTCCTTGGTACATAGATTTGCAGAAGTGCTAGTCATAACCAAAGATAAATAAATCATTATTAGTCTACTGAGAAGATTAAAATGTCATCAATAATTGAAATAAAATTCATAATTTAAAATTGCGTTACAACGCTTTTCACTTAAGATTAAGAATTAACCAATAAGGAAGAAGAAAATTCATGCTCACGAATATTACATTGTCCTTTATGTGTGATTTATAGAAAAGACATATACAAGCCCCGCATAACATGATATTGTGCCTTGTAGATAAGATATACAATGGCCACATACCACTCACTAGGGGTCAATATGGCTAGGCACACTCATATGGTATCTCCTTCCTACCCACATAGACATCATAAAAAACATGAGATTATCTTCTATATATGTAAATGAGCCTTACCCAACAATGACATACCTCATAACAACCTTGTAGGAATAAAACATAATTTACTTTTTATAATAGTACATGGAATTGTGTTTTCAAGCCCAACTTGCTTCCAAAAAAATAATACATCATCATCACCTACACTATGTTAGAATATTAGTGGGGTGTGGCATCACACCCATATGCTCCATGTTGGAATGTGGGTGGGTATGGAATAATCAAAATTTGAAGTTCATAATATATCATAAGTTAAATTTCCATAAAAATTGCTAATCTAACATGCTAGGATGATAATAATTTTGTATAACTTTCGTCATGCCCCTCCATTTTGTGCTATGTTGATTAGACAATGTTTCCCCATCTTACACTTTGTTTCTAATAACTCTTGAATTAAGGTGTTTGTTTATTGTTTGATTGCTCTCTGTTAAGTGACGTGAATGTTATAATTTGATGTAATTGTATTTTATTATGAGGTTATCATTATGGCATGTTTTAGATTAGCATAGTATGTACTTGAATTAATGATGCCTTGTGTTTTGATTATGTTAATAATGTAAGCTTTTTTAGTCTGTATGTGACTGTATTGGTGAAGAGAACGGTATTACATCACTCGCTCGCGAGTGCCCTATGATTTCCGCGATTCTCTCTTCACGGTGTAAATAATTTATTATATGTATACATGTGCGACATTTACTTGTTTGCAGGATTGCAGGTACCGGACATTAGCTTCACCTGGTTTCACAGGTCTGAGCGTGTTCACTATTCAAAAGTAATATTGGGAGATAGTAACGGGTTACCTAGTCATACCTTTACCCTAGTACAGTGTGTCGTCAGTTTGAACTTGGTCTTAGTTTTATCATTGTTATTCTGGGTATTTTATTTTTGTGCAAATTTAATTTAGATTAAATGTGTATTTAATCTTAAAATATTTAATTAAATGAATTATTGTTGTGAGGGCTTTAGAATAAATAAATAAATAAATAAATTTATTTTGGTTATGTTGATTGAGTAAATTTTATTATTAAAAATAAATGGTAATTAAATAAATAAAAATATTTAAATTGGTTGCAATTAGTAAATTGTATTATTATATTTAAATGCATGTGAATGGAAAATATCTAAATTGTTGAGGGAAATATATTTTAGATATTTTGTTTAAGATAACTGGGAGTTAGAAATTTGTGATCTAATTGTTGAAAATTCATTCACGGAGAGGATTTTGGGAAAAAAAAGAAAAAGAAAAAGAAAGTTGTTTTCACGGGAAAAAGTTTTGTATGGGTTGTGGAGAAATTGGTAATTTAGAATGTTTTAGGAAATGATTTTTCAATACTGTAGAAGTTCTTGTTTCTGTTTTTTAAAAGATTGTCGTGAAAATGAAACCTCTGTAGAAAATAATTAAATCCTCTGTGTAATTTGTTTATTCGAAATAGATTTATACAAGAGGAAATTATAGTGGAATTATTGAACCTCTGTTGAATTTAAATAAAAACTTAGAAACCTCTTCCTGTGAAAACATAATTTATTCTTCTGTAGAAAATGATAAATTACTGTTGAAGATTTAGATCTTTGTAGGGAAAGATTTTTAACACGATAGAAAATTTAAAAGAAAGTATTTGAGAAATTAGAAAAACCTCTGTAGGATTGAAAATGAAATCTTCTGAGAAAACCAAAATAATTGGAAACCTCTGGTAATTTGAAAATCAAAACAACAAAGAGAGTGCGTCACTAAATTAATCATAACTCGAAATTTACGAACTGGGTAGGGCTGAATTTTTTATATGTTTTAAACGATTTGATTGCGCACCTTCAATAAAAATTTCAGAGAAACCAAATCCGAAAACAAAAGTTATTAAAGTCGCAAATACATGATTTATGATTAGGGTTGTCTGAAAATTGTTATTTTATATTTTTATATTTATTTATTTGTTTAAAAGTATATATTAGAAAAATTGCATATAATTTTATGATATTTAAATGTATTTTTAAATAGGTGCATGCACATGCACAATTTGATATTTTAAAATAAATATTGAAAAATAATAATTAGATTATGTAATCAGAAGATATATATTTATTTTAAAAAAATATTATATCGTTAATTAATGCATACAATGCACAAGTAGGTGTTTTATAATAAGATGATTTTATTAGAAGGATTAAGATTTCTATTTATATTTGTTTGTGAAATTTGAGTTAACAGTTAGTTTTAATTTCCTTATGATTTGTAAACAGAAGTATTTATATATTAATAAAAGCATGTAAATGCATGGGTTAATAAAATCTTAAAATAAAATGACTTAGGAGTGAAAGTTGATTTGTATTTAAATAAATATTGATTCAATTTGGATTTAGGAAATCCGAATATTAGATTATTTAAGTGCCTGAATTATTTTAAGTGGTATTATTTTCTGTTCACATTTGCAGGCAATTTGAATTGAATATTATGAATAATTGTCAAACTCGAAGTTAAGCAGTTGGTTTAATTCGTTGTGGATTTATTGGATTTAGGAAATCCTAATGGTCATTTATTTAATTACTTGAGTGGCTTCTTATTGTTGTGTATTCTTTTATAATTGTGTATTGGGCATTGAGGATATTTTTTGTCAAAAAAATTATAAGACTTCCAGAGATTGTAAAATTGTGAGAGGGTTATTGTATCTTTTGTTCGCCCTTTTTGAGATTTTCCTTGGGTAGTGCACATTTTTTGGGTTTCAGTATTTAACATTCGTAGGGATGTGTGAATTAGTTTGAACACCCGATTACTATGAACGGGTTGAGTGATTTGATTTGAGCACCCGGTTACTACGAACAGGATCTGTTGTTCTTTGCAAAATAGTTGATATTTGTTATCGTATTTTGTGCACTATCAGCCCTTGGGTTGTGGAATATGTTATTGTGTTGTCGATAGGGGAGTGGCTTTCAACGGGGGTCAGGACACAAAGGGGTCCCAGGATAACTCATGTGAAAGTCAGTTTAATCTATGGAAATTAAATAATCTTTATTAGGGATAGAGTAGCTTAATATTTAATCAGATAATTTAGCCTCGCT
>VDFB02160715.1:0-13723 GCA_007258455.2 Sequoia sempervirens | reverse complement strand
TTGATCCTATCACAAGAGATGTCTACTTTCATAGAGATAAAAATGTGTTATTTAAGCCCACGATAGGGGTTAGATTGAACCCCCATAATAGTTTAAGACAAAGACACTTGGGTTTACGAAAATTCATGATGAAGATATAGTAATGAAAAAACATAAAATAGTAGATCCTTGAAACTTGATAATTGACAAATAAAGTGTTGCACTATATATAAAGCACCAAATACATAAGGAGCAACAAAATTTGGAAATGGTATGAAAAAATAATACAATTTGATCTAAAATTCAAAAAACTCTACACTAAGGATAGATGTGTAAACATCATGTTCTCTAAAGTATAGTGAAAATAAACATACCTTGCAAATATATAAGAAATAATTAATGATAAAAATTAATAAAATTTAAGACATGGCAAAACTTAGATATATAAGGAGTCAAGGATGAAATAATTAAAGATAGATTGAAGCTACCACAAAGAACAAATGGTGAGTGTTAATTTGTATGTCTCAAGAAGATGATTTACTTTTGTTGTTTATGTGTTCATGGATTTTAACCGAGGCTTAGAAATTACATGTAGAATGGACTAATGGAGATAGATTCTAGAAGCCACCAATGCTATTGTCAACCAAATGGTACGAATGTTGTTGGAGTCCACAACAAGAAAAATCCGATGAAAGCCCGTGACAATGCGTGAAAGATGGAAAATAACTGAAAGTCCGTGTGAAGTTAGACTTTACGCGAAGATAAGGGAAGCACGCGGCCGTCCACTTGGTTGTGGTCCTTCGGGCTGTGGGACACTGGAAATGGTTGGTGCCTCTTTTATTATTATTTAAAAAAAATGGATGGTTTATCTTTATGTTAAATTATAGCCCCTCTACAATATTAAAGGAATAATTAATAGTAAAATATTTGGATTTGTCGCATTAAGATGAGTAACCGATCTGTAAGTATTCATTCCAGTGCCATCATCTACTATCTTGATCATTTGTACAAATTCTAGAAATTAATCTGGGGAATAGTTCTTCTTGTGATATAATGACAATCATTTCTAAGTATTTGTAGGTATTGATAGCCCTTAGAGATAATAAAAGTGCAAAGAAGACAAAGATCTATCAAGCAAATCATAGAGAAAAAATTTAGTTTATGAAGGATTGAATCCAAACTCAAAGGACTAATCCATAATAATGGACTTGGCCTGAGGGACTTGATCTCAAGAAAAAAATTGATCAAGCATAAGCCTTGAAACATCTAATAATAGACAAATCACATTTCCCAAGAAAATACTAATCTAATTTTTGAATCTTCAACAAAGATAACTTACCAATTAAGAGCCATATAGTAGTATCCGTTACATTTAATTTCTTAAAATAGTTATTGTGATGCAGGGGCATTATTAGTATGAGTAAATTCTAGATATTTCTAGATTGTTACATATGTGGAGGAATTTGTTATTTGTTATAACCTCCAAATAGTTGTAATGAGCCTAAATCTATTTAATTTAGCATAAAACTAGGTGGTTGAAATAAGTGGTTTAGATTTTCATAAATGATGGAGGATTTGAACAAATTGGTTTTGGGCTTGAATTAGTCTATTTTGGTGTATAGAAGGAAGCATTATTTTCAGCTTGAAAACAAAGAGAGTTTACGTGCAACAATAGTGATATGAATAAACTCTCATTTATAAAATATATTGAAGTCATATTTTTGGAGATTTTTGTTAAGTGTTTTTTTGTATTGATACATTAGTTTTTGAAAGCCAGTTTGTATTTCGCAGCTATCTCATATTGCAATTATCAAATTTATCAATTCTGGCCTATTATTATTTAATCTATAATGATTTAGGCTCAATTATTTGCATTTGTGTAATTTTCCTAACTTATTCATAGGCAAAGATTATGTTCCTTTACATTTTTGTGAACCTATAAAATCCTATACAACTTCGAGCTTAGTCTTCTTTCTAGGGTTTTCCATCAAAATAGAGTTTGTATATTTGTACAAGTTTTGGGTTTGCATCTTATTTTTAGACTTGAGTCACCTTAATTACATACTTTTGCTTCATTCATAAAACTTTATTTTAGAATTTGGATTTTGTTTATATTTTATATCTATCATGCACCCAACCCACCCTTAAATTAGCTTTAAGGTTTGTGTTGTTGAGATTAGGTGTCATCCACCTTACATTCTTAATGATTATAATTATTGTAATTTGTATTAATTGTGCCCATATGGAAATGGGTGTCTTTCTTTGTAATTTGTACTTAGCAAGTTGTAAGTAACACTTAGTGCCATAGAAATGATAAATGCAACCAACACTTATAAGGTGTGAAAATATTAGTTTGGGAAAAGATCATGAATAGAGAGAGTTATAAGTGGACTAGAAATCCAAGTAGGATTATCAACTAATGCATGAACTCATCTTGCTAAAAAGGTAGATATATTTATTATTTTTTCTTGATTCGAGCAATAAATTTTTTCATCATTTTAGCACATGGTATTGGAAATTATCCTTATTTCCAATTTTAGGATTTTCCTATATATTAGATGTATGCATCGATGATATGAGATGGTGATGTATATGTTTTTGCTCATGTTTATGACACTATAATATGGCTACCAAGATTGGCTAGGATGTTTTTAGATTATTCACAAGTCAGGGACAATGTTCTCAAGATGGGGGATATCATAGCTAAATTGACCTTGTGAAGAAGTAATTAGAAATCTCCCCTCTCTCCCACTAGAGCACTAAAACTCTAATAATGTATTGTAATTGTACTTGTTGATGAATAATACATTGAGTATACTTTATAGAATGATATTTTCCTAAAATTGTTTTCCAAGATATATCTTGTGTATGCATTTTTCTTAGTTGTTAAGGTATAGATCCATAACCTCATTTTTGCATTACTTTTCTTGTTGGATGAATATAGGAACTATTTAGTTACATTTGTAAACGTAGTTACCTTTCATTTGGTATTAGAGATTAATTTCTAGTTTTTGTTATGATTGATTCTGTGAGAATAGTTCCTTTGATTTGGTATTCTAAGAGCTATTGTTTTTTCTATAGGAGGGTCATCTCCTTGTGTTATTAATGCTTTTTTAGATGGAAGATCTATGTATGCGATCATGTCTTTTAAAGATAAATAATGGAAACACAACAAGATAGAGATGCAGGTTAGAGTTTAAAAACTCTAGTTAAATGTTTACAAATTGTGAAATTGTTCTTTTCGTAATCTAAAAACACATGTATTATCTCTCTATTTTTTCGTGTAAAGATTGTGGAATTAGTCATGTGGTAACTTCAAACTCCTAGATGTGGAATCATGTTTATCTGGCCATATATTTTAAACGGGGCTTAGAAATTACATGTCTGTAAGGATTAATAGAGATAGATTCTAGAACCTACCAGATCGTATGACAACCAGTTCAATGGCGTCGTTCCAGTAGAATGTTGGTGGGGTCCACAAGAAGAAAAATGTGATGAAAGCTCATTGACAAGGCGTCCGCTTTGGTTAATATTCTCTATATTCACACGTGCATGTTTTATCGATTCGTTTTCGATTGACTTGCCATGAGCATAATTCACGAAGTCTTTCCTTAAAAGGAATTTGAGAGCTATATAATTTAATATTGTAATGGCCAAAATAGCATGCCACGCCATTTTCTATTTACATTTATGATTTATTTAAGGAATCTTTTGATATATGTATATATTGATAAATATTGAGGTTTGATTTAAATTTGGATTATATTATTATTATTTGTATGTATATATATTATCATATATTTAGTTCTTATCTTCATATGTGTATGTTTTGATGTTTTTATCTTATTCATGCATTATCACATTTATTTATACAATTACATATATATAGTTTTTAGTCATGTAAAATTAGTTGTTTAAAGGAAAATGTTGTTTCTCTAGAGGTGGGTTCAATATAAATATAGTAATTAGTCACCTAGATCTAATTGTTTGATTTAAAGGGTCATTTTTATCATTGTGGGTCAACCTTGATAAAAATTTGACCCTTTCCTTTCCAAAACTTAAAAATTTAAGTTTCACCAATTGCGCCCTTCATATTTCTAGCTTGAGCCAACTAAGCATATATTTAATAAAATTTGAAGTTATCAAATTGTCTAATATTTAAAGACATTTAATTACATTCATTTTGTATCTCTAAAGTCTAAAACATCATATCTTATCCTAGAGCATTGAAGAAGCAATCAATAGTGAAACATTTGGATTTAGTTGACTATAAGGAGTAATAAATATGCATACAATCATTCTAGGGTCCTTTCTTACTATCTTCAAACTTTTGTACTCATTTTTTAGGCTTTATTAGAGAACATTTCACCTTGTCACATAATGACAACCATTTCTAGATATTTCTAAATACTAATAACCTTCAAATATTATAAAAGAGAAAATAAGACAAATATCTATGAGTTGAATTAGAAAGCATAATATAACATTACACAAGGTCAACTATGAACTTAGAGGATAAATTTGTAACAAACAATTAATCTAGATCTACAACATGATCTTCGATGGAGTACATATCAAGCATAGGTCCCAAGGCATCAATTGATACAAAGATCACATTTCTTAAGAAAATAATAATTTGATTCTAGAATCTTTAATTTAAAGGCAATCATTATTCAATTAACAAGTTGAGTAACATTATCCATCACATTTACTTTTCTAAAATACCTGTTCCAATTGTTAGTGTAGGCCTTTTTTATTTAAAAATATTTGGCATTATTTAAATAATTTTGTGGGTCTTAGGTTTTAATTCAAGCAAAAGGACTTTAATGTTTTCATTATTTAAAGCTTGGTTAAGATTTTTGTTTAAAACATTTAAAAAGGAAATATATCATTTCCATGTCATTAAAAGAAAGAAAACATTAAGTTTCCATGCCAAGTCTGTTAGAATTGGCTATGGCTGCCAAGATTTTGAGGCCAAATGGAAAGCACAAAGAGAGAAAATGAATATGACAAGAATAAACTATATTCTTACCAATTATGATTCAATGTTCTGATGTGTGTACAATGTAGTAGAAACCCCTTGGTTATATAGTCAAGGTGAGATACAAGATGCCATATGATTATGACAAGTGTCTTAATCATATGACATGAGATGACTAATCACACTTACCTAGGTTCACATGTGTTACAAGTCAAAAGATAAGATAACAACCAATGACAACTAACACCTTCTAGAAATATTCCTTCCTAGGACCTAAGTAAACTTAACATGTAAATTTAAGTCCCCTAGTAATGAATTAACTAAGTACAAGACTCTATTTACACCAACACCCCCTTTAAGTGCAACTTAGAGAGTAGAAAATTATTATGCAAATGACACACCAATGGGTCTCGGCTACTAGGCCATGTTAGGTACCCATGTACAAATACAAAATAAATCTCTCACAAATGGAGAAAACCTAGTGGGATAAAAATCCTCCCCAAAAGAGAGATGGAATGCAATAATGAAATGCTCTCAATGAAGAATGAAAAGGCCAAAAACCCATGTGAGGAAAAAGACCCCCCCATAAGAGAGAAAAAGAAGAGAGACAAGGTAGCCTGCCCTCAATGTTGAGTCTCCTGCAATGATGGTAGAAGCTCGACATTGAATGTTGAAGATCCAATCTCGTTGAACAACATTCCTCCCCTTAGGAAGAAACACAACCAAGATAGTATGCAAGATGTCAAGAAGATGGATGGTGTATGATGTCTCTAAAGCATGCTCAAGTGTCTCCATGTCAATGTCGAAAGATGACACACTCCAAACAGGCATTCTAGGCCACACTGTTGAAGAGGACAATCCTGAATCTAGTAGAGATAAATGTAGAACACAATCCAAAGACAAAGATACCTTCTCTGAAGACAAAGAAGCCTCCTCCAAATGTTGTCCAAAAGTATCCACAGTCACATCAAACTGTGAAGGATGATCATGTAGAGATTAAACAAGAGGGTCAAAGTGTTCCCTCACAACAATTGAAGAAGGATCTTCTCCATCAAAAAGAAGATGAATGTCATCAATGGTGTCCCCCAAATCTCCAATAAGAGGCTTCACAAACAATTTTGAAATACCTGTCAAGAAGCCAACACAAGTAGCCAGATTTGAAAGACAATGAGGGTCCTACTACATTGAATCACAAGAAGCCATATTTGTAGCAACACAAGCATCATCAACTATAATAGTAGATAGAGGAGATGAAATGCATGACTCAAGAACTGGATCTAATGTGAGAACTCTCAAGTTCAAGAAGCAAAATGTCTCCTCTGAATCATGGTTCAAACTAGAAGTGTAATCAACAATCGAAGGAACAATGTCACCATATGAAGCAAAATTTGCAAAGGTATACAACCAAGATGAATGATCAACCACCCCAGTAGTAATGATCTCTTGACTCTCCAAGTCTCGAATGATGATTGAATCAGGAGTGAACTCCACAGCCCTCCCATCTCCACCATATGTAATCTAAAACATGGAAATAAGATTGTTTGTCAAATGAGGAATACACAAAACATCCTGAAAGTGTTGTCCCCAAAATGAATAGATCCCTTCCCAATTACACTCATGTATGTATTGTTTCCCATCAAGATAGGAGACATAGTACAAGGCTAAAAATAAGAGAATATAGACTACAAAGATGTTATATGATGAGATACTCCTAAATCTAGAAGTCGCCTCCCTAATCCATAACCTGAAAGAGCACAAAGAGCATGTCCTTTATATCATAATGTAGAAGCTTGACCTTTGTCCTTTTTAGACTATTTTGAAGAAGAAGGAAGAGGAGATTCATACATTTTAGAAAGAAAATCAATGTGATTCATTTTGAGAAGGTGTTTCAACTAATCAATATCCTTCTTATAACAATAGCATTCTTCATGTCCATCCTTCTTGTAATATGCATAAGTAGGCCTCTCCTTCTTAGATGATTCTCCTTTTGAAGATGAGAATTTTGATTCTTTATGTGGCTTGTTCTTTTTCTTCTTTTTCTTCTTTTGCTTCTTATTAATATTCACATATTCTTTTTGTTCCTTACACTCACTAGCCAACAATCCTTGTGACTTGGAAGACTTAATTAGACCCATGTTCATTAACTTAGCTTCCTCTTGGATTTAGAGATTTGCAAAGTCATCAAAATTAGGATCAACATATGATGCTCCCATACAAAGTCGATGGGTATGAGATCCATAAAAATACATTGAATACTAAGGAGCAAGCTTGGATAACACATTCAAAATCAATTTTAAATCTTCTTTATCAATGTTGCATTCCTTCAACTATGTTCTTAGTTGCTTAAATTTGGAGATATAGTCTTGCGTGTGGTCAAAAAATTTAGGATCAAGATTCATTAAATCATTATCAATTTGATATCCCCTAATCTTATCTATTTTACCATACAATTTTTCAAAAGCCTCCCAAGCCTCTTTAGGTGTTTTGCATGATTCAACATGAAATTGTTGTATACACCTAAAATCAGTCTGGATAATTCATTAATTAAATACAAGTTATTTAATTAATAAACCACTTTATTTCATCTACTTATAAATAAATTTATTTATATAGTTCATTTTCTAATTCTTCTATCTTAAATCACATTCTTCTAATCTTAATTAAATAAACAAATTTGAATAGTTTGTTTTATTTAATTATCTTTCCTCTTATTAAATTTAAATTCTAAAATTTAAATTTAGTCACATGTCTGCAACTTTTTCCTCTTGCCACCTCATCATGTGTCTCATGAATTTGAATATCCTTAATATTTAAATTGGTATTATCTTCAACAAATTATGAAATAAACTTGAGACACTTGGCTCTCTTCCTCCATTTATTCTCTCTCACACTTGGAAAATTGTTTTCTTAAAGGGAACAATCTCCTTTATTCCCTCTAACTTCTTCATTCTCCACTCTCGATCTCTCTAACTAAAATTCTGACCATTAATTGTTGCCACATCATTTTATGCCTTGGAAATCCTATAAATACAACATCATTCTCCAGCATTTCATATCCCAACTTTGAGCAATCTTACTCTACAAAAATTTTCATTAGAGCATTTGTGAGCATTTAGTGTTTGAGCAATTAGCAATTAGAAGCATTTAGTTTAGCATAATCATGGCTTAGTTATTAGCTACATTTCCATTATCATAGTAGTTTTTATACAACATTTGCATCACAAAATTTAGTATCATATCTTCATCATAACATCATCAATCATTTAGGAATTTATTTCTTGCATTTTACAACATTCCATTCTTCAGGTTGTCATTCCAAAGGTCATAAGTGCATACAAAACTGAGAGCCATTATGATTTAACTTAATCCTTGAAGATAGGAAACAATGGGATGACTTTAGAGAGTTTATCTGTTTTAATTAGATTAGATTTTTTATTACAATTCTCTAATATAATGTCTCAATGATTGTATTGTATCTATTGCTTTTGCATTTACACATTTTAATACTTCACAATACATAAATTAGTGCCCACCGTGGGGCTCGAGACCTATTTTTATTGATGTTTTCTGGAAAGTGGTGTTACATATCTGGACATGAACTTCTATGTAGCGCATTCATGGTTTCTTTCAGTGCATATGAAATATGTTTTAGCACATCCAATTCATGTTATGACACATCCAGAGCATCCTTCAATGCATCCAATCCATTTTACAGTGCATTTAGGGGTTCTTTTAGTGCATTTAGTTATTCTTTTAGTGCATTTGGTTGTTATTTTAGCGCATTCAATTGTTTTTCTAGCACATCTGTGTAATCTTTTTGCACATATGGTTAATGTTTTAGTGCATTTGGTTTACTTTATAGAAATTCAAAATTCTGAGAACTAATCAATATTTTCTATGTTGCAGGTGCTTAATATGCTAGTCAAAGACAATTATATCAAACTACTAATAATGTTTGTAGGGGATGGAGTTATTTTATTGCTTTCTTTTGATTAAATTAGGTATCTAGTTTAATTAAGAGGTTAATGAACCCCTTGTCTACTATGATTGTAAAGTGATAGGTCTATGGTCTCCCCTTCACTGGGCGACCAAAATGCCAGACTCACTATTTTTTGCTTTATATTAACACCTTTAGAAGGCTTGTCGTAGTGGGAACAACTAAAGCCAAGTTTTTCAACCCACTATAATCAAAATCGAATTTGAGGAAACTCACAATTCGATGGTAATGTGCAAGATAACTGTCCCCAAAGCCTTTGTTCTAAAGGTTGGGAGGTCTCTTGAGGGATTTTATCATTTTTCGCACTAAATGAAAACCCTTACTACAAACTTTAGGTGTAGAAGCCAATTGAGTCAGTCTCCAAACACTTTTAATATTCACAATGTAAGGGGAGGGAAGAATCTGCCCCCAAGATACTCACCATATAACTATCAAGGATTACTAGCCAAAAGTGGAGGATTTGACTTTGGTTAAGACCTGGGAAAGGCAAAAACACGGGCGCCCTCTAGGGGGTGACACAACTGTGTGAGCTAACATAGTTCTAAGATGTGGGTTGTGATATTATTAATGACCCTTGACATTAGGACTGTCTGATCTATTTGCTCTTGTTTTATACTTGTGGAAATCAAAGGAATCAAACCAGATTCTTGAACATACACTTAATGTTTAGTTTTAGGCTAGAAACAACTATTTTACAACGCCTATTGCATTTGGGAATCATTTTTAAGAAATCATCCATTTAAGAACACTTAATTTCCATAATTCATACACAAAGAAACTAGATAAAAAATCATTATTTAGAAAAGCATCCCCTGGAAACATCCATTTCACTGATTAAAAGCAAAATAACCAGAGAGACTTTCAAAAACATTGAACACTTCCAGATTAGCGCATACATTCCCTATTTGCATTCAATTTATGATTTCTTGCAGGCATTTTTAGTACCCACAAATAACATGTTTTAAAGGTTAACATTGAGACCATTTCGACATCTAGGGAATAGTATAGCGCATCTAAGTCAATTTCCAGTGCATATAGTCAATTTTCTAGTGCATCTAGCTCACTTTCTAGTGCATCTGTTCCATCTTCCAGCGCATTTACAAATATTTTTAGCACCTTCACCTATAGAATACCAAGTTGAATCACATTTAGGGATATTCTAGCACATCACTGGCTTATTTTAGTGCATTTAACCCATTTTCTGGTGCATCTAAGTCATTTTCCAACACATTGAGTCCACCTTCTAACACATATAAGGAATCTTTTGGCGCATTTAGTCCATATTTTAGTGCATTGATTCCATTTATTGGCATATCTAGGGGATAGTCTAGCACATCTAGGATGTTTATTAGTGCATCCATTCCATATTTTGATGCATTTGTACCCTATTTTAGTGCATCCAATTAATATCAAACCAGAGAGTTAATTTCACCATCTGTTTGTCAGTTTGAACCACATTTAGGGATCCTTTCCAAAAAATAATCATTCCTCAATCATCACAGGGTCTTAAACTTGATGAAACTATTCTTTGCAAGTGAAATTATCTTAACCAAACTAAGATCTAACATCTTAAAGTTCCTAAACATCCATCATACCTCTGATTGTTAAGCTAAGTTTCATCATCAGGATCTGTCATCTTTCATCATGAAACAATGTTGTATAATCAGATTTAACTTAGTAACACCAATAGAATTTGTCATTCTTTTTTACTTAGTTATTATCCTTGGCACTCCTCCAAAAAAAGATCAAAGTTTAGTGAAAATTATAACACTTGTATTCCCATTTTAACAAGATCACAAAAGAAGAAACTCAAACAAAAAGAAGTAGATATTCAAAACACCATGGTTGAAGGTAAAGAAAATTCTTTCCATAGAATACTCCAACCTGAAAATGATGAAATCACTGAGGAAGACATCCAAACTACTCAACAAGATCCTAAGTTCCACCAATTCATGAAGAAAGTTTTGGAAAAAGATGGGGGAAAATATTTTTTAATGTTGGCTAACCAAGGTATCAAACTACCTAATGACTTTAATGTTACACAATTGAAAGGAGAACCCTAAAGAACTGAAACTGATCCACCAAATAGAGATCCAATGATTTGCTTAACTAATAAGATAAAAAATCTTCAACAACAAATTCAAGATATGCAAAGAGGAACCACAAAAAGATATATGTTGTGGGACATCTACCCATATCCTTTTGATCAAATTGTTAACATGATCCCTTTTCCCAAATATTGTGAATTTCCAAAGTATGATAAATACAATGGTAAAATAGATCCTATAGATCATGTAAGGGAATTTTGAACCATGAGTCTTGAATATGCACATAAAGAGACTTATTTGATGAGATTATTTCCATTAAGTTTGGGTGGACAATGCATGGAATGGTTCTCCACACTTCCACTAGGTATGAAATCATTCGAAGAGTCGGTCAATAAATTCATCACCCGATACTCCTACAACATCCAACATGAGATAACCATGAAAGACCTTTGTAATAAAAACAAAAAAAGGGGTGAATCATTCCTTATATTTTTACAAAGATGGAGAATATTTTTTGCAAGATATGCTCATCCCATAACTGAAAAGGAAAAGATGGAAATCTTCATTGACAATCTAAATGATGAGATGAGCTATAGACTTCAATTGCAATGCCCACCTACCTTTGAGAAAATGATTGAGAATGGAATCAAAATCGAAGAAGCATTGGTCAAGAGAGGAGTCTTGAAAATTTATAATGAAGGAAGCAATTTGGAAAACTCTTCTAATCATTATAATAACAATGATAAACCAAAATTTTGGCAAAGAAATAAAAATTTTGGTAACAATGATGCTGCAGTTGAAACAAAAAAATGCAAAACCAGTTTTTAACTTGATAGTTGTTGACTCTAAAATCAATAGAAACAATAATCAAAACACCAATCAAAATACCAATCAAAACAACAATTGGAATAACCATGAATCTAAACTAACTTTTGCACCATATAAAACACCATCAAACCATAGGAAATTCACACCTTTGGGATAATCTCTTGAATTAGAATTAAAGGAACTTCTTGAACACAAGATTTTAACATTACTAGAGGCACAAGATTATAACCCACAAGTTAAACCATCGTGGTGGAATGATGCGCATTACTGTGATTTTCATCGAAACAAAGGATATAAAACAAATGACTATATGCAACTGAAACATTTGGTACAAGACTTGATTGACTGAAAGGAAATATTAATAGAAGAACTTGAAAAAAATGTTAATCATGAAACATTTAAGAATCCTTTACCCAACTACAAAAAAGGGGAGTTCTCTTCATCAAACACCAAAGGGAAAAATGTGAACTATGTCTATGATGCTACCGTTCTTAACATTTCTGTAGTTGTAAATCAAATCAATGATAAACAAGACTTTGTACCAATTGATTTGGATGTTTTTCAATCCCAAGCTATGGAGGGACACTTGACCACACCTCATTGTCTACCATTTTTTGAAAACAATGATGCATCACTCACCCATCTACATAACACTCAACTTTATATTGAGGTTTTGATCCATAAATCTATGGTCAAACATGTTCTAATAGATGGAGGGGCTAGTCTAAATATTTGTACTTTAAATCTTATTCAAGAATTGGGATATTCAGAAAGTGCAATATACTCCAGTTAAAAAATTACCATGAAGGCATATGATGCAGAGGAATTCCTATCTAAAGGATCAGTTACTCTACCAATCAGATTTGGCCTTGTGGTGAAAGATCTAGTTTTCCAAGTCCTTGATCTCCCCTTGACTTATAACATCTTGCTTGCAAGACCATGGATACATGAAATGCAAGTAGTATCCTCTACATATCATCAATGTATCAAATTCCCACATAATGGAGTTGAAATCACAATACAAGGAGATCCTAATCCTTTCATGAATGGCCATAATCTAAGCCCTAAAGCTAAAATCCCAATTCTTAGAAATTATGAAGCATCTTCTCAAACATATGTTGATCTTGAACCCTTAAAAGCATCCACACCAGTTAATGCACTATCAAACCCCAAGTTCCAAATCCATGATTTGGGATGTCGATAATACTATTTGAATAAGTTGCTAGTAAAAGACACTGCTACTATCATCGAGAACAGTTAGGATTCCAACAATGACGTCAAGACAACTATAGAAGGCATGCAAAAATATGACCATTCTTCGATTGAAACCTTTTGTGATCCTGATGACACACCTACATTTTCAATATCTACTTCTACCCAAGCTTTTCATAGCTATGATAATCCCCTATTTGACTAGTATATCTATGATAACCCACTCTTTGATCATGATCCCACTGAGGATATCCCACCATCATCCTTCCATACCACTTGCCCTAGGATAGGATATGAATCTCCTATTTTTTCCTCTACTAAGCCATCTTTCCAAGTCACTAAGGATGTGCAAGCTTCCTTTGATGTTAATAGTACTGAAAAGGATAGCATCAAAGACTTCGTTGATGACATCACCACTCCCATTCCTCTCACTTTTCCTATTTCATCCATTTCACCCACATCCATCCACCTCATAGAAATGGATCAACAAGTATCATCCAAAGAAAATATAAAGGAGGCAATTCAAGAATCAAAGATAAAAATACTTTTTTCAAATGGAGATCCATAATCAAAAGAAAGCATCCAAAGAAAGAAAGATCAAGAAAAGTCCCTTAGCCAAGATAGAAAGCTATTGGATGAATCAAAAAGGAAAAAGGATCCAAACAAGTCCCCTAGCCA
>VDFB02160714.1:30704-64379 GCA_007258455.2 Sequoia sempervirens | reverse complement strand
AAATTGTTTTTGCCTGTCTACACTAACTAGTGGAGAATAAATAAAGATATCGTTGTTACAAACACTTAATTTCACTAAGGAACTGCCCAGAACTAATTACTGGCCCACATAATAAGGAACTGGAATCTAAATTCAAGAATTGACGAAAATTTAAAGCTACAACTCAAAAACTCATTATTTAGTAGGAAATAAATTTGTGAACAGTCGTTCTGTTTTTCGTTTTGGTGTGGTCTGCTTTGGCAGACATTGTGTTTTTGAACTAAACTTGGCAGTGTAGCACAAGTGGGCCGGGAAAAGAGGCATGGGCATAAAATTGAACCGTTGATGTAGATCCAGACGAGTGAGGCCTCTAAAATTTCTTGACAGGTATGGTTTCTCCTTTCCAAGCAGAATAAGGGCATCTGTGCTATTAATGGGTAAACTTATGAATTTTATGGGTAATCTAATTTCAGTTTAAGTTATGTTTTGTGTATTTTAGATGTTATGATTTGAAAGTAAGTTTGTTACTGTTAGTAATGTGTTGAGTACTTAATAGTTAGATTTTTTTAAGGGTGAGGCTGTTGTGGAAGTTGAAAGTGTGAAGGTATTTTATAAAGGTAAGTGAATAATATAATCAATGATTCAATTGAATTATATATATATATATATATATATATACAAAAATAATAGTCGTGAAAATGATAAAATCCATGCATAAAATTCATGGATTATTTGATAGAGAACATGGAAAAGGATAAAATCCATGCATAAATATTTGTCTTTGAGATGATGAGAAGATTTTGTAGTTAGGACAGTGAAGAAGGAACATTTTTAGTGTCTGCTCATATTGTCTATGGTATAAATGGTCATAAAGATGTTGATAGATAATAAATTTTAAGATGACTGTCAAATAGCATTCGGAAGAGGTAACGGATCTTCAAATTACAAAAGGAAATAGCATATGACACTAGATGTACAAGACTAACAGATGTTGTTTCCAAGGAATGTGAAGCAAAAGGTTAGGAATCAAGAGGATGCAGACAAATGTCAAAACTGGTTTATTAGTACCAGGAGACAGGGGACTGAGTTTACAGAGTAGAAAGCTGAATCAGATTGATGGATGCTCCAAATCATCTTGGGTTTGTTGTTATTTGATTCAATGTTATAAATGTTTGTTTCCTTTTTAGATCAAATAGGGGTTTGTTTGATGTAATGATCCAAAACTAAGTTTGTTAATGTTAGCAATGTGTTGGGAAGTAAATAGTTTAATTCTTAAAGAACAAGTGATTGTAGAAATTAAAAGGATGAAGACCTTTCATTAAAGTCAATGAATAATGTAATCAATTAAATTCCTACATAATATATTTTTATGTTTCTTTTCTATTATTGTAAATGTAAATTTTTGTTTTATTTATGTGCATGTAATCTTGGTTTCTACAATATAATATATTGTGGAAAGAGGACAAAGTTGTTGAATTTTACTTTTTGTTTTTCTAAGATTTAGGAGTAAAAGATACAAAAAATAAGATCTGTAATGCAATTTTATTTTAAAAATTGATCTTATTCTCAAGATTGTGAAGCCATACATGAAAATAGATTTTGGAGAGAATACTCATTCAAGGCATACTATTCTTCTTTTAAATGGAAACAATTGAATTACATATATATTGACATGCCTGTTTTTATAAATAGATTACAAAATTTCAAAGAAGCATACATCTAAACTAAAAGTTATCTTTCAAGTATACAATCATAAATGCTCAATCAATTAAACAACGGTCTTTCTATAAGATTCACATTTTGAAGAGTTTTGAAAGATAAAGATAACAGAGAAGGTAAAATCAGCAGAAATAACTACAAAATCAAGAATTACCATCGACAAAACAAACAGTATCAACAACAAATTTATGAAGTCCACAAACAAAACAAAACAAGAAAATCCATGTATTTGTGACTCAAAAATCACATATTGAAACAAATAAATGAATTTTTAGCATACACAGCTTGCTAAGATTCAAAAACCATAACAGTAAATTTAGAGGCATTCAGCTTTTCCGAACTGCAACTGAAATTCTACCTACACACTCTTTCCACTCGTGAAAAAATTAACATGAAAAACAAATGAGAGAGAAAAGAAAGATTACCTTAACAAGCTAGACTCTGTCAGAATTCTCTGTGAAAGGCTTACCTCACCAATGAAAAATGATGAGCCAAGTTCAAACTAAGAAGCCGAATGCAGCCTTAAGAACGAAGGTATTCCTTTATTTATTTTTTATTGATAAAGAAGGCCTATACTTTACTTCTGTTTTGGTTTTATGGTCTCTTTTTGTTCTTTGTTACCATGGGAATATTATAGTGATTGATATAAATAAGGAATTGGAATTAATAGAAAATCATTTCTTTTTAATATATAATTTTAAAGCATATTTTTCAATTTAATATTTTTAATATGTAAGGATTTATCTAAATTTAATTTTGGAAGAAAACATTCATGTGTAAGGAAACTAATTTTTTTAGTATAAATTTAATTTAAGTTAATTTAAGTTAATTCAATAATATGTAAATATATAGGTATAAATAATAGATTGATATAATAAAATTGAGGATATGTATATTTTAAAATTATAAATGTTAAAGTACATAAAATAAATGTGATAACTAAAGGTATTTAGTTTTGGGTTTGAGAATAAATAAAAGTTTGATGTGGTGTTAAATTTTGAATGTCTCAAATTCGGAAGTGTGATCTTTATCTATGCTTCATCATGGGAACTAATTATCTATCTATAAATACGAGGGGTCAAACCCATGGATTAGGGTCAAATTTGTGCCTACAAAAATGTCTTGTACCCTTGGAAATGATCTTGAGTAGTGTACAATCCTAATTCATATTGTGCTTGATTTGATCATGATTTGTTTCCCTTTCTACTATTTGAGATTAGTAATATTTTGAAATAGTTTTGAACGATTGTTGATATATCCTAAGGGGACATGTTCTCCTAAGTTGACCCCTTGAAAACTTAGGTAAAAGATCAAACACAACAAGTTTCTATTGTGCAAATGCTCATAAAACAATGTGTGTATGAGTAATCCCACAATAATGAATCCCACTTTTTGGTCAAAGTAGGATATTGAAATCAACATTTTTAATTACATCTTCGCTTTCTGAGACCTATAGCAGCTAAACCGTTGATAATTTGAAGATGATGCAGAATAGTGATTTGTGACAATTTGTGTGTAGATTCTAAATATATATTTTAATTTGTTTTAAATAAATTGTGAATTTTTTATGTAGCTTTTAAAAACTTGTTTTTTTTATAGAAAACAACATTTTTTAAAAAGTAACGTTTATGTCATAATGCATAACTTTTCTTTCTAAAAAGTATAAAATTCTAAATTTTAAAATATAGATTTGTAACATCAATATCTAGTGCATGGATTTTTTTCATAATTTTTGTTGCATATTTTTTTAATTATTTTTTGAAGTCAAGGAAATTATAATTTGGACATAGGTGCACATTGTAATGCATAACTTGTTTTGTATTTATCAAAATTCATTTTTTTTTCTAAAATAAGGATATCAATACCTAGTGTAGAAATTTTTTTTTGAATTTTTTTTTAGTATTTTACTATTTTTCACATGTATAAAACAAAGAACTTGATGCTTGGTAAAACACCTATGTTTAGTAAAAATTAGAAAATGAATACATAATAAAATGAAAATATATTAAAATTATACTTGTTCGAAAGCTCGTTTTGAGGACTACGATCTTGTAAATTATCTTGTCAAGTGAATTAAATTTGAAGGTCCAACCTAAGGTTTCAAACTAGAAATTTTAAGGAAAATTTGAAGCAAAAATTGAAAGTGTCTAGCCAAGGCCCTTCAAATGAAGGCACCTTTGGTTGATGATAATTCCTTCGTTCGAAGCTACCCTCAAACAAAGATATTTTGGGGCAACCAAAATAATATTAATTATTTGTGACAAAGGACCATTGAATGAAGGTCCGCTAATAAAATAATATTAATTTTTTGTTACTAGCCGACCTTTGAATGAAGGCAATTTTTAGCCAAATTTTCGCAATTAAATGTTATTCAAATTGCATATATATAAGGCTATTTTTGTGTTTTTAATATTAAAAACCTAAGAAAAAAACATTTTTTGTATTTTTGCAAGTGCTTTACATTTGGAACATAGAATTGAAAAAAATGTATTTATAATTTTGGGAAACATTGTACAACAAAAAAAAGGGAAAATGAATTATCGAGATCACATTTTGTAAAGAAGGAGATGGGAAATAAAAGGAAAAAGAAAAATAAGAATACACGGTCATATTCAATCGAAAAGGAACAAAAATTACGTGAAGAAAGGACGTGGAACTATTACAATCAAAGAGAAGGTATGTATTTTATAAATTATGTTATTTTTCAATTAAATAATCTTCTAGATAATATTAGGATCAATAAGATCAAATTATTTTCAATTGAAGTCTAATACCCTAAACCCTATTTACCCTAGAAACCTTAAATCCTAAAGGTCATAAACCCTAAATCCTAAAGATCATAAACCCTAAATCATAACCCTATTTACCCTTGAAACCATAAATCCTAAAGGTCATAAACCCTAAATCCTAACCCTAAACCCTAAATATTATTGAGCTAAATCTATGATTAGATGTCTTGGCCAAATTTTATTCAACTAAGTTAACTAATCATGTTCCTTTCTACTAGTTTTGCACCTTACCCTTGGTCCAGGCTATACTCCTTAAAAATTTTGTTTTTCATGGGCCCTAAATATCTAGATCTCATTTTTACATATAGTTTTATCCCTCAAATCATCCTCACAAGTAAATCGTAATCTAAACGATATAATCCCATATAAAAAATTAAGGATTTTATAGGTATCAAATTTCTATA
This sequence comes from Sequoia sempervirens, assembly GCA_007258455.2. Classification (NCBI taxonomy): domain Eukaryota; kingdom Viridiplantae; phylum Streptophyta; class Pinopsida; order Cupressales; family Cupressaceae; genus Sequoia; species Sequoia sempervirens. The sequence goes on along the minus strand of VDFB02160714.1, from coordinate 59,488 downwards.
ACTTAATCCTTTTGAAACCTTCTCATACCTCTTAATTCTTAGAACTTTCAAACCCTTTGTTGCAAGGTTGTTGCAGGTGTTGTCATCGATGTCAATAGAATAGAGATTGTTGTTGGTATTGGCATTGATGTCAGTAGAGTGGTAGTTTTTAGATGGTTGCATATGCTATAGTCAATATATTAATCAAAAATTTTATGTAGATGATGGATGTCATGAGCCTTCTATAACAATTGTCCTATATTTCTAGTTGCTCGTGAATAGGTAAATGATGTCGTGAATTTTGTATTCATTGTCTGTTGATGTCAAATGTGTAAAATATTTTAGATTGCAGTCAGTGGCTCAGGAAGTTGTACTAAATATGCTCTGGATAATGCTTTGCATTCCTATGCATTTGAATATATTTCCTTGTAGTTTGGAAGTTTATCAAATGCAAATGTACATGGGTCAAAGTAGGATCATGGGGGTCAAAAAAGTGGCAATATGACAAAAAAGTGGTTGACAACCTTTTTAAATCCAAATTTAATGAAACAAAAAGGGTTTATTAAGAAAATTGTCAGATTTCAAAAAATATAAGATATGCCTTATTTGGAATTAAATTGATAATTATTTTTGATTTTATACATACATTTTGACTAAAGTCCTGATTGATAGGCTGATTGAAAAACATCTATAATTCTTAAGCGATTTCATATTTTTTGAATCCAAAAGATGCAGCACATTCTATGCTTCCCATACTATAGGATAAAAAAGAAAAATTAAATTTCATAAATTTTGACCAAGTTATGGTGGTCATACAAAAAAAAATTAATATTTTTAAAAAAGTTTTAATAAAAAATTCATAACTTTAAATTATTTACTTGCAAAAAAATTACAAAAAAAATTAGGCACATCCAAGCATGTGCCTTCTACTTATATTAAAAGTTTCAAATAAATATATTATTTTTTCTTGTACGTAGATTAGTTAGACATACATCTGTTTTTTATTTTTTCCTCAAAAATTAGTACTACTGCATTGAAATTTCAAATTTTCACCAAATAGATTTACTTTTTTCCAAAAAAGGAATAGTATCTTAGAAATTGCATTCAATTTGCTACAAATTTTGTTCTTATGTATTTTTCAAATTATGTTAACAAATTATTCAAATTTTTATGTCAAGTTGTCTAACTCTATTTTCTAAATTTTCATTGCCACTTAAGGGCCTAGTTTGGACCCCCATGATCCTGCACTAACCCACATTATGTATGTTCCTATTTTTAGAACATAAAAGTTACCACCAATGTTTTCAGAACTTGTAGTGTGAAGACTATACTGTCACGGTTAGGAAGTTTTAGATAAATGGTCTACATTTCTCCATAGTTGATGTTGTGGTCTTATAGTTTGAAGGATGAGTTCAAAATGTCTATATGTTTTCTCCCTTCAAGTTTCAGATGCTGATGTGTACTGTAAGTCAATGTTTCAATGTTCTATCTTAAGACTATGTTATCTGGGTGTGTAATTTTACATATATTGGTTTAGTGTTTGTTTGCATGTGTCAGCTTAATGTTGTGTGAAGTTGTAAAAGGAGGGCATGGAAATGTTTTTGAATATCATTTAATGCTTTTAATGAGTTTTGCATGATGTTATCTGGGCTCTTTGGTACCGCTTGTGGTTTGGAGTTAATATTTGAAGGTTTAAGTGTTTGTTGGGTCAACTTGGTATATTGAGGTGTTTGCACCAAGTTTTTGTTGTGTGCACCAACATGGGATTGTGTGCTAATGTAAAATAAGTCCTTTTTATCTCCTGACTTGGACCACATTCAATTTCCCTTTCCCGTGGATGATTTGGAGCTGACTCATTATGGCCATTGGACATTTCATGTGTACACGTTTTATTTTGGCTAACAAGGAGAATTTTTTTGAAGCTTATGGAAGATATAAATGGAAGATCAAGCATTTTATCAAGTTGTTCATGTAGTGTGTTGAGTGTTCAATGTGTTAAAAAGTGAGATATGTCAAAAGCAGTAAGTTGAAGGTAGAAGAACATGTGCAAATATACGAAGGAGTATTTGAAGTGTGTTAAAGGTAGTGAGTTGAAGGATGAAGTGTGGAAGTGAAGTGTTAAAGGAAATTCCATGATCCAAAAGCAGAAGTGCGTACGTGAAGTGTTGAAGGAAGTGAGACGAAAGCAAAAGTGTATGAGTGAGTGCTAAAGGAAATGAGTTGGAGGCAACAAAGGTGTTGTAGTGGTAGTTGATCATTTGAGTTCATCAAGGGTTGTATGCTAAGGTTGTAGCCTCTTTCTATAAGTGTTGTAATTTGTAGGTAGTTGTAAACTTCCTTTTGGTTGAGGCCATAAAATTGTGTTGTAAATATTGTTTCATTTTTGTGAGGCTAGATTTGGAATGTAGCTCCAAGAAAATTTCTCACCATGGTTTTCCCCTTGTAGGGTTTTCCACATAAATTTAGTGTTATGGTCGTGTGCTTGTGCTTTTGAATGCTTTATCTAGTTACTTGGGCAATAATAATTTTTGATTGTTAAATTTGAATTGAATTGATTTGAGGTATATACTGATTTACCCCCCTCTCTTAGTATATATGTGCATTCTAATAGTTGGCATCAAAGCTAAGTTCCTTGTTGTAGCCTAACAACTGAAGGTAGATCTTGGTTTAAAGCACATGGCTCAGAAGGAGTCCTCTTCTAAAGTACCATTGTTTGATGGAAGAACTACAATTTCTAGAGTATGAGGATGGAAGCCTACCTTACTTTGTTAGGGTATGATGTTTGGAGAGCTACAAAGTATGATTATACTAAACTTGGTCATCCTATTACTGATGCTAATATAAATAAGGCTCATGAGAAAAATGCTAAAGAAAATAATGCCATATTGAGTGGTCTAACAAATTCTAAATTTGTGAAATTGGTGTAATGCAAGACTATCAAGGAGATATGAGATAAGCTTAAAAATTGGTATGAAGGGAATGACAGTGTGAAGCAAGCAAAGTTACAATCTTACTGGACATTATTTGAGAATATAAAGATGAAAGAAAAGGAAAACATAACCAACTACTTGCTTCAGGTAGATGAAGCAGTCAATGGGATCACATGACTTTTTGAAGATATAACTAATTCAATAGTTATGAAGAAAGTTATAAGGACTCTCCCACACCTGTTTGATTCAAAAGTGTCTACTATTGAAGAAGCCAAAGATTTGAAAATTCTTACTATGGAAGAAATATTTGGATCTCTCACCAACTATGAGATGAGGAATGAAGTTCAAGGTACCCAAAAGAAAGAAGTCACTTTTAAAGCAGTGAAGAAATAAGAAACAATTGGTTCACACTGTGAATCTGAGGAAGAAGAAGCAAACTTTGTAAGGAAGTTGAAAAAGGGATCAAATAAACTTGTACAAAGGTAAACTACCTTTCAAATGTTTTAATTGTGGAAGTATTGGTCATTATGCATCTAAATGTCCTTTTTGGAGAAAATAAAAATAGCAACAAAGGGTTCAAAAGAAACAATTTCAAGAGGAACCTTCTCTCCAAAGAATAATATTGCACCTCAAATGAAGAAGATCATTGCATGTATCAGACGATGATGGAGAAGAATCCCTATTCATGGCCACTATGATCTTTGGAAGTTCAAGAAAAATAATGGATGAAGAAGAAGGTGAAGTTGATTTTGAAGGTGAACTTGTCTCTGCTCTTGAAGATGTAGAATGTGCAAGGAAAGAGAAAAAAAGGCAAAAGGTACTGATTGAAGCTGAGATAAAAGAATGCACAAATCTTGAGAAAGCAATCATTTTACTCAAAAAGGAGTTGGAGAAAGCAATGTATGTGTTGGTTTTTTTTCTAGCAGAACTTTGAAATCCTCTAAAGGGTAGCCAACCCTTATGCTCAAGAAACTTCAAAGCTAGTGGCCAACAAATGAGAAAATGATTTTGAGACCTTCACTCCTACTCTTTAGGCTCTATGGGACCTAGGAGGGTGTTCCTTATTGTGCTCAAGTGATATTTTCCTAATTTAGAACATGTATTTATACATAGATCGATTCCTATCAACTGTAAATAAACGTAATTCACTGAAGATTTGGTAGATCTTTGAGTTAATTATTATCTATTTGCTAGGAATTAGGGAATACTTCAAACTCATGCTTCATAATTGAAAATATTTGTAATGAATTTTGTTCTCATTTTAAATCCATAGCTAGGCGTATCACTAGTTCATTCACTTGCAAGATTTCCTAACACATAGACCAGTGCTTCATCCATTGGGAGAACAGAGTCAAGTATGCAACAACCAGTAATATATTAGCCATTTAATTCAAAAATTAATGGACTATTGCCATATAACTACTTTGTAGTATACAACTCACTGCATCTAGAACACTACTTCTTACCAAATCTTGTACTCTTCACTTACAGACCTGTGACTTTATTTAAGAATTTAACCAATTCTTTGAAATGAATTAAAAAAAATCCACACATCCAATTAACACAACTAGAGATGAACAAAAATATCATTGATCATTTTCATTTATAATTTACAAGAGAATTACATAGGATAGTACATGCTCAAGAATTAAGATTTTATGCTATATCTGTGGCTTTATCGAACTAATTTAAGATTCTTACATGTACATGACCCATAACCAAGACAATTTATTGTTCTATTCATCGATATTTTCTACAGTATGCTCCTTCTTGAACTTAGCTCTTGCCTAGATTATGACAAGACTCAAAAATCAAACCCCCTTCAATGAGCCATAAAATCCATTTTATAAATCAAGGGAGCAACAAGCATCTGACTTGATTTCAATTACATTTCACATACATTTCATTTCAAAACGAATTTCAATTGCATTTTAGATATTCCTTAAATGGTTGCCTATAATCATTTACCAAACAGGGGAAATGAAATTTATACCATTTGCCCAAAAAGAGCCATTCGATGCTGCCAAAATCATCGTTAGTTGTTAACGAGCCCTTTACATTCCACACCCATGTCGAGCCAATTTTTTTTTCATCCTGTCATCAAAAAACCACTTGGGTTAACACAACAGACACAAAACTCCACCAAAGCACTGCCATCATCAAACAACCAAAACTAGAAACCAGACACTAGATGCAATTCCATTCAACCAGTTGCAGAACTAGAATACACACGCCCACTTTGTGTCTTCGCAGAGGTAGGGGAAGCCACTACTTCTTCTTCATTAGTGCCCTTTCCAACAACAGAGTAAGTATGCCCACTTGGTGTCTTTACTAAAATCGGGGCAACTGATATCATTTCATCATCCGAACCTACCAATTCATTCAATTCCATAAGATACTAGCGGTAACCAAAATCATTATTGGTCATGCTATCTGAGGGACCATTTGAAATCTCAATAGGAGAATTGTGCCATCCCAAAGAAGCTTGACCATACTTAATCTTTCTCCTTGTTTCCCTCACGAACCTTGCTAGCTCCTTTTCCTTAGCTTCTATTGTTTCTCCGGTCAAAACTCGATTCCTTAACCAGTAATTACTTCTCACAGTAGCTAGCATAGGCTTCTTTCCACGAGCCTCTTTCTTACATTCTTCCTTTAGAGTTGAAGCAACTCTTGGTGTGCTTTGTCCACTCCTTGGAACATTATAGTGTGGTTCCTGAAAGTTAAGCATGGGAGACCTCCGTATTAGTGATGCAGAAGCAAAAAAATTACTCATATTCTTTGGATATAATACCTCACAAATGTAGACTGGAACAATCCCCACTTCCTTACAGACTCAGAAATATTATCTCCTAATTGCAATGGTGAGAACAAATGAAATCGACTTCTCACTTATCAAGTAAATTGAGCATGCTAGTCATCAATGCTCAAGGAAAACCAACACGAGCAAGCAAATGATCAACCTCTGGCATCCACATCACAACTGTTAATTTCCTAGGTGCATACAAAATCTGTGTATCATCCTTAATGATTACATGAGATTAATCGTTCGCACGCACCAAGACCAAATTGACTACTCCTACAGGTCTTATGCCATTAATGCTTTACTTGCTAGAAGAAAAATGACTATTAACTTCACATTTTTCATTTTTTGAATGCTAACTATAGATCTCCTAATGAAGTGGCATACCAGACGACTCAGATTGAGTCAATCGGGTTTGAATTCTCATCTCTATCACCCACTAATTTTTGACCGATGACATTCATCCAGCTAGGTGCCAACACACCCATTCGTAGGCTCTTCCATTCATCCCCAAGCGGTCGAGGAATCTACGTAATAAATGGAAGATCAAGCATTTAATGAAGTTGTGTGTGTAGTGAGTGTTCAATGTAATAAAAGTGATATATATGTTGAAAGCGGTGAGCTGAAGGCAAAAGAATGTGTGTAAATATAAGGAATATTTGAAGTGTGCAAGTGAAGTGTTAAATGCAATGAGCTAAAAGTAGAAGTGTGTAAGTGAAGTGTAGAAGGAAGTGAGATGGAAGAAAAAGTGTATGAGTGAGTTATAAAGGTAGTGAGTTGGAGGCAACAAAGGTGTTGCAGTGGTAGTTGATCATTTTAATTCATCAAGTGTTGTATGCTAAAGTTGTAGCCTCTTTTTGTAACTGTTGTAACTAGTAGGGAGTTGTAAACTTCCTTTTAGTTGAAGCAATAAAATTGTGTTGTAAATGTTGTTTCATTTTTGTGAGTCTAGATTTGGACAGTAGCTCCAAGAAAATTTCTCACTGTGGTTTTCCCCTTGTAGGGTTTTCCACTTAAATTTAGTGTTATGGTTGTGTGCTTGTGCTTTTGAATTCTTTATCTGGTTAAGGAAATAATAAGTTTTGATTGTTAAATTTAAATTGAATTAATTTGAGAGATATATTGATTTACCCCCCCTCTCTCAGTATATTTGTGCATTCTAACAATTGGTATTAGAGCTAAGTTCCTTGGTGTAGCCTAACAATTGAAGATAGATCTTGGTTTAAAGAACATGGCTCAGAAGGAGTCCTCTTCTAAAGCACCATTGTTTGATGGAAGAATTACACTTTCTAGAGTGTGAGGATGGAAGCCTACCTTACTTCATTAGGGTATGATGTTTGGAGAGCTACAAAGTATGATTGTACTGAACCTGCTCATCCTATTACTGATGCTAATATAAATAAGTCTCATGAGAACAATGCGAAAGAAAAGAATGCCATCTTCAGTTTTGCAGGAGCATCCGTTAAGAAACTGTCAATCTCCACTATTTGTTGCCAACATTCTCATAGTTTGCAAAATTTGGATGCATAGTCTAGGAACATGATTGATCGATTGCCTCCATATGAACCAACATGGATTGGATGACGAGAATTTTGTCAAATGTTGTAATTACAACTGCTTGAATCAACATGTATTGAAATGTGGAAGCATAGACCTTGAATAACCTTGAACTTAAATTAAATATGGAAATTAAACTTTAATTGTGCCTTTTCAATTTCCCAAAAGCCAATGAAAGATCTTGAAAAAAAAGCAGAGAACATTGAGAGGGAAACAAAATTTGAAAATGAAGGGATATTGGAAAGCTCAATGGGAATGTGAAAAGACAACATAAGACTTTTTCTCTCTTTTGTTTCTAATGATGCAAATTTAAAAACACAAAAAGAAGGGAGAGACAAGAGGGCAATGCAAAAAGCGAATAGGGAGCTATGTTGGAAGGAAGGGAAAAGATTGTGTGTTATACAAAATTCAATGCAAATTAAATATTTAGAGATTGCTTGTTAAAAGCTTCAAAGAGTAAGATGGGGCTGCTAAATCAGATACAAAGTATGTCTAATGAGAGCATGATCTTGAGAAGGAAGAGGGACACGTTGTAGAAGGAGAAATTAGAGTGTATAAAAAGAAGTGAAGTGGTTGTGTAGAAGTTACTGGAATAGAAAAATATAAGAAGGTAAGAGCAAAGTAGAAGGTTGTGGGTTGTAGTGAGTTTTGTAGAATAAAATGTGACTGGGTGTCTGGAATGAAGATGATAACAAATGTAATAAAATTTTGTATGTAAAATTTCAATTGGAGGAATAAGAGAATTTTCCACCATAAAGTTTTGTGTCAATTTAGATTGATTTAATTGACAAATGGAAATGCCAATTGAGTGTGTGTTGGTTGTGAAATTGTAACTTTGAATGGCTTGTTTGCAATATTGAATTTTTAGTTAACTTGGTTTATGAAACAAGGAGTTGTATTTTCTTTTGCATTAATTCATATCAGAGTAGGTAGTCCTAAGAGTGGAGAGGATCTAGTGCCAGGACCTGTGGGTGAGGTGCGAAAAAATTACCGGTTGTAAGGAAATTTGTATTGAGAATAAAGTGTGTGAAGAAGTTGAGAAGATGCTCATGAGAGCTACTGCAAGTGTGTGAGGAATCCTGAGTAGCAAGAGAGAGAGAGCTTGCAACCGTGATAGAATGTGTTTGCAGAGTGAGTGATTGCAACAAGAAAGATTGGTTGGGTCGTGAAGAGACTTGTGCGGATATTGTTTTGGGAGTAATATTGGGAGAATGTGGAGGATGAAATGTGTAAGAAGCTTTTTGAAGAGACACAAAACAAATTTTTGTTGTGTATATTGATGATATAATATGTGGTTGGAATGATGAAATGTGTAAGAAGCTTTCTGAAGAGACACAAAAAGAATTTGAAATTTCTATGTTAGGTGAGTTATCATTCTTTCTTGGACTCCAAATTGCATGCAGTTAGATAATGGTATCTTTATCTCTCAAGCAAAGTATGTCAAGGAGATGCTGAAGAAGTTTGGTATGGAATATTTCAAACCAGTGAGTACTCCCATGATAATAGGTTGTCATTTGAGCAAAGATGATGAGTCACATGAGGCTAATCAGACTCTTTATAGTTCTATGATTGGGGGCCTATTATACTTAACAATATCAAGGATTGACATTATGCAAGTTGTTTGCTTGGTTGCAATTTTTCAAGCTAACCCAAAAGAAAATCATGTAAAGGCTATCGAAAGGATTTTCAAATATTTGAAGAGCACTCCAGATTATGGACTATGGTATCAAAAATATGATGAATTTTCTCTATGTGCATATACTAATATTGATTGGGATGGGAGTGTTGATGATAGAAGAACTAGTGGTGGAGATTTATTTTTGGGAGATATATTGGTCTCTTGGTTTAGTAAGAAGTAAGACTCAATGTCCTTATCAACAACAAAAGTAGAGTCTATATTTGCAACATCTTGTTGCACCCAAGTGTTGTGGATGAAGCAAACATTGAAGGATATCAAGGTGATGTATGATGAACCCATTCCTATTATGTGTGATAATACAAACACCATCAATATTTCAAAGAATCCAGTGATGCATTCTAGAACCAAGCATATTTCTATCAGGTATCACTTCTTAAGGGATAAATTTGTAGAGCAAGAAGCAAGATTGGATAATGTGTCCACAAAGGAACATGTTTTAGATATCTTTACTAAGACACTTTCAAAGGATACATTTGAGTATGTCAAACATAATTTTGGGTTGTTTCCCCTCCTTCTAACAAGATGCATAAAAGATGCATTTGTCTAAGGGAGCAATTCAAGATATATCTTCACCCCTGAATTGATGAAGGCTACCTCTTAGTGGGAGTAGGTAGAAGGATGTACAAGTTATTACATGCAAGAATAAGGATTTCTAAAATATTTAAAAGTGGTATTGAATCTCAAGGAAGAGTTGGAAAGTTTTCTTGTGTGGTGCTTAAGAAAGAGTTTTCCCTTTGTGCCTAAGGGTTTTTTAATATACCAAAGATATCTTGTTTTAAATGGTCAATTATATTTTTGTTTTTACCATTTCCATACTAGGTGGTTGCATATGGTTTTCAACTCACATCCAAGTTGATAGAGAAACAATCCATAGATTGACTGCTTTTATATTTTCTTATTTTGTATGTTTTCAATTTACAAAAAGTATTAAATATCATAAATTTGGAAAATTTCTTGAAAAATCTATGTGATGTGAAAGGTGTGATGTTGTGCTTCATATTCTCATGAGGGTATTTTCTTTTCTACAATTTTTTTAATTTTAAAATTTGAGAAAATTTGAAGCTTTCATTAATAGTGATTGAGAAATTTGATTGATTCTTGAAATTATGAAAATATGAAATTTAGATTTTAGGGCATGTGAAACCTTTCTATTTTTTAGGAAATGTCTTAATGTGAAAACGTGATATCCCATCTTTTGGATGTCGGTGTCATGGTTTTTGGCCTTGTTTTCCATATCACAACCTTTTGATCATTTTGGAAATTTTTGTGTTAGGATGAACTATAGAGATAGGAGTAGAGTGGAACCCTATTCAAAAAATTTAATTAGTATATTTACATGTGAAGAGAATGAAAGGGATAAAATTAAACTAAATTAAATTAATCAGGAATCAAACATTTTAAACAAACCAAATCAAGAGATATGTCACTTCTACAATCAAATGCCTATTATGGGTTCATGAATGATAGTGAAGGGACATCATGTCAATAAGTTGAGATTAGATGATTGTCATTGAGGATCCCCATTTGAATGGTTTTGAACTTCTCAACATCCATGTGAATTCAAAAATTGTCATGATGACTATCTAAATCTTATTTATAGTAGCCTCCTCTTATGGATTCTTGGGTTTTGGTACCTAATGTGTACACATATTCTCTTCACATGAGTCTTATTAGATCATCATACTCATTGAATGGGGTGATCCCACATTTTGGCCAAAGTGGGAAATTAAAATTAAAATTTAAAACAAAAAAATCATTTTATGTCACCCATAGAAACTAAACAGTCAGGAATTTGAAGATGATGTGAACTAGTGATCTTTGCGATTTTGTGTGTACATTCTAAATGTATTTTAAATTTTTAAAAAATTGTAAATTATTTATGTAACTTTTTTAGCTTATTTTTTATACTTAAAGAGTATTTTTAATAGTGACATTTATTCTATATGCATGTTATTTTTTACAAAAAGGATAAAATTATAAATTATTACACATAGATTAGTAATACCACTATCTAGTCTACACATATCTTCTATAAATTTTTATTACATATTTATTTATTATAATTTTTTTATGCAAGATTAATTATAATTTATACATAGTCTTATTCTATAATGCATAATTTCTTTTGTATATATCTAAATTTTTATTATTTATTGAAATAAGAATAGCAATAAGTAGTGTGCAAAAAAATATTATTTTTCTTTATCTTTCTATTTTCAATGTTTTCTTGAAAAAAGACCTTTATGTTTGGCCAAAAACCTATGTTTGTATAAAATTTTCCCCTCAATCACTACCCTTTTTTTAATTCAATTCACAACAACTACCAACTTAACCAACCAAGCATCTTACATCTAAATTAGAAGTTTTAATTTCAAAACTTCTCCATTCACCATGGTGGAGACAACTCAACATCACCATTTATATGCTTACACTTTAAAGTGTTAATATCCCATAGTTAGGGTCATCCCTAGACCCATACCTAAACCTCAAGGGTTCATTCATGATGACCCTACCTATGTATTCCCTTTGGGAAATCAAAGCCTATAGTTCACACACTAGACTATAAGAGGGAGTTCATTCTCTCCTCTTGTTGAGATCTCTGATCACACCTTTAAATTAGGACTATTCATTAAGCATTAACTATCAACTTAGTCCAATAGTATGATAACAATTTTCCATCAAGTGTTGGTTCCATATTAAAAGTTACCAATCCTTAATGTGCATACACAAATACACAAGGGTCATATCATACCATAATCCCAATATCACATACATAGTGACTATCTTGAGAAAACATCAAATATATACAAGGTGTCTAGCTCATACACATCACATGTCCAATTGTGATTGCCTCATATGCACATCACAAATACAACAGTGATTGACTCATATACATATCACAAGTACAACAATGATTGTATCATATGCATATCACAAGTGGGTAAACCCACAAAAGTGGTTTACAATTTGAATGGGGAAGGAAAACTTGTAAAAAATGACCCAATGCCAAAAAAATTCATTTTGGGGGTTTGAATGAATTAGTTGGTTTGAACAAACCAAAAGAGGGTTCGCTCAAACCAGGGTTCAAGCGAACCCATTTAATGCATGTACGAACCAATCGAACAAAAAAGAATAGAATCCCCTTTATGGAAGGGGGTTCAAATGAACCTTGGTTCACTCAAACCCGTGGGGGTTCACTTGAACCCCCCTAGTTTGGGCGAACCCCCCCTTTCCCTGATTTTTGACCTTTTTCACAAAAAAAAAAAGCACCTCAAAGCTCGAGTTGAAGATGAAAATGGAAGAGACTTCACAAACCAACTGGAATTAGGTAGTCCTTGGAACTAGCTATCCAACGAATATAATTTTAATATGTTTTGGTTTTATTATGTATTTGTTTTTTAGTTTTATTAAGCATAGGTTTTTCACCGAAAATCAAGCTCTCTATTCTGCACATGTGGAAAAATAGTAGATTATAAAAAAAAATTGAAAAATATGAATGCACCAGATATTGAAGTCCTTGATCCAACAAAAAACAATTGAATTTTGATACATACAAAAAAAATTACGCGTTATACGATCGCGCTATGTCTAAATTGTAATTGGTTTGACTTCAAAACTTGATTAAAGAAAAATATTTAATAAAAACTATCTAACCAAGTGGAAGCACTAGATATTGGAGTTAAAAATATAAATTCGAAAGAATTAGAATTCTATCCTTCATGGAAAAAAGTTATGCGTTATATGGTGAGAGCCACTTTTAAAAATGTTGTTTTATGAAAAAACTAGTTTTCGAGGAGATGGAAAAAGAAGTGCAATCTAATTCCAAAAATTTTGAAAAAATATATTTAGAATCTACAGACAAAATTTCGTGAACTCTAGTTTGCATCATCTTCAAATTCCTCACGGTTTAGCTGTTATAGGTGCCCAAAAGTGAAGATTTAGTTAAAAAAAATATTTTTGTGTCCAGTTTGGCCAAAAATTGTAAACCACTATTGTGGGATCACCCAAGTATACTATTTATTGGCTCATACACACATCACAAGTACAACCATGACTACCTCCAACATACATCATATATATCTAGTGTGAACAAAACATTCATACATCACAAGTTTACACAAATAATAATTGGTAAAGTGAAAATAGATGCAACCTACTACATGCATGCCACAACTTGGTTCACAAGAGCATAACCCCATAAGTGGATCTCACTTGCAAGAGGAATATTGATGCATCACATACTACATCATGGGTCCCATCCTTTTCCCAATCCACCACCATCTGTGATGATAATAAATCAACCCATGCTACTTGATGTCATCGCTAGCAAGGACATCATTGAAAATATACACAAATTTTAGGACCATTTACATAATGAGTGAATAAAATATGCACAATGAATGACTGAAACTTCCACAATGGTTGAATAACACATGTCCATAGTGCATCCAAAATAGAAAAGGAATGTTGGTGTATTAGGCACTACACTATGGGCCCATCCTTTTCCTTGGTCTTCTACACCATCAAGCAACTAGGAAGAGGATTTAGTTTGTATTATACTACACTTATGGTTTTTCCTCAACCCAAATATTTACACAAGTAGTGAAACTACCTAGACTAGTGGATTCCAACTCCAATCACCTGTATGAAACTAGTGACAAGTTTGTCCACCAAGGAAGAAGCAGGTTTTGACATATACTACCTTGTGACCTTAGTGATATTATCAACTATCTTATTCACAACCTAGGTAGCACTTGTAATTCATAACCCTTGTGCTATAATTGATTTCCAATGAAACCACCAAATACAATAGTTAGCTTTGGTTATTGTTACTTGCATGATAGGGTAACTACTCGCACAACTATTACCGTATCATAACAAGGGTAGCCATTGGAAATCTTCACCTCTGTGAACTAGATGAATTTTTTCTAATCCCTAATAATATCCAAAGCATTGATCATTACCATGGTCCAATTAATTCCTACCACTTCTCAAATATACTGAAGGTTCACACTTGGGCCATCTCTAGCTTGAAACTTACACAACATGATCCACAAGTATTGGAGTATATCACAATAAATTGATTCAAGAGCCTACATATAGATCCATATAAGTATAGAGTTTAATTCCATAAAAAACATAAGAATCACATTGAACCAACACAACATGGCCTCTACTCAACAAATAGTAACTATAGGGTAGTCAAATCTATTAACTCCATTCATGTTACTATTAAAAAGAATATTGTGAATTAAATACAAGTTATTAGGTTTCCTTAACTCAATCATAACCATCTAATACCCATTTCAACCTCAAATTAAAATCTACTTAAGAGGGAAGGTCAAATAAGTTAGGAAAATGTTTAACTATCATTAAGGATTACCTTTAAGTATTAACGCCTAATAGCAGGTAGGAAAATGTTTAACTAAGCTCACAATATAGTAAACCTATACTAAGGAACTTCCAACAAGGTCATCCATATCTCAGCTTGACCTCCCATTGATATTGATATTAATTCAATGTGAGCGCCTCAAAACCCTTATAATTACCTACCAAGGATATTATACAACATTTGGTATTTGGATAATAGTTTATAATATAGGGTTTTATCTAGGATTAGAATGTGATTTGTAAATCTTATATATCACAAATGTATTAGTTCTTGATATCTTGAACTGCTATATTATAATATTAAGAAACCACTTAAACATTCATCTATGAAGATAACATAGTAGAATAAATATCACAATTAGGATAATTTTACTAGAAATGAGGTTATCAATACTCAAGATCTAATCACCATATGACAATCATGTGAAGCCCCAATATGACTCCAATGTTATTCTACTAATATGATAAAGCATCACGATCCTATTAATTTATGACATCAATCTCCACTAGAACTAGCCATACCTCAATAAGGTCATACAACATTATGTAAACTTTGAAACACCTAACATAATAGTTACAGTTTTTCTTAAAGCATGAAGGTAAGTGCAAAAAGATGGGGGGCCAAAAAAGGGTCTTAAGTGGCCACTTCTTTTATGAAATCAAGAAATACTGACCTTGGTTGAGAAATTGAGGATAGTTACACTCAAAATTTAAGATGCAACAAAAACAATGTTTGTAGTGCTTTGAGTCTACTTTCTAAACTACTATTTTTTTTTAAATAATAGAGTTTTAGGGGTTCAAAAAAGGGATCCATAGAAATTGGTGTTGTTTTTGTGAAAAAAACATAATATAGCATCTTTTGTGGTCCCTCAAAAGGTTAATTTTTTTTTGGTATTTTAAAAATTGCTTCAGTGAGAAATTAGCTAACAACATGTAGTTTATGCTCGATTTTTTTGATAAATTTTTAATGAATATTTGAATTTTTACTAATTTTCAAAGTGGACACATTCTGAAAAATAGAATTTTGGCCATGCTACCCCTATAATTTTTGAAAACTAATTGAAAATCATATTTTTTTTAATGTGTAGAATGGAGTCTAGTTTATAAAAAATGTTACAATTTATTTGAAATTTCAATGAACAGTTAAAAAGTAAAGCATAAAATACTGGTCAAACACTAGTTTTTGACAAAAAACGAACACACAAACAAAAGAAATTAAAGATGAAAGCCTTAACATCATCAAAATGTGAAAAAAATTACATCATTAAATAGCTAAGAGAGATCCTAACATTACCTAGGTGTTCGATTTACTCGACCTTGAAACACGTGCAAACGTAACGATTAACATGAATGAGATTATGTGAAATCCTGTAGAATATGTAAAAGCACGTATTTGGATGTTGGAAAGGAACTCAAAGCCTTTTGGTTGGAAATCCAAAGCAAATCCAAGCATAAGGCTTGGGGATTACTAAAGCAAGACATAACGCAAGCACGTTATAACACGCCCATGTTATGTTTTGTATTGAAATATGTTCCTTGTCAATGAATTTCAAAAAATGCACCAAAATGCATTACCAAAGGGAACCAAAAAGCATTTCCAAAATGTGAGTGCATTATAACATGCTCATGTTTTGTTTGCATTAAAAAAAATTCTACTCTTTTTTTTTCTCTTTCTTCTTTTTTCTCTTTTTACATATGGACATTTACTTTCTTATACTTTAAGTTATATTTCATGTATATAGTTCCACGATGTTTGAGAGTGGTTTGAAATCTGGAAGAGTTAAAATGAAAATTCTATTTTTTGGAAGATCTTATAATTTTTCAAACATAGTCAAATTTTAGTAATCAACATGTCAAATTTCAATAATTAGGAGGTTAAATTTTCAATAATTAAAGTAAGTCGTATCATATTTCTCTATCTCTCTCTCTCTCTCTCCCGCTCTCCTTATATATTCTTTATGCTTTAGACCTCTCTCTCACTCTCTACCTCTCTCTCTTTCCCTCTCTACTTCTCTCTATCTCTCTCACTCTCCCCCCTTTATACTTCTCTCCCTGTCCCTGTCCCTCTCTCCCTCTTTCTATTTGTCTCTCTTTGTCTCTCTCTATCTCACCTATGTCTCCCTCCCTATCTCTTTCCCTCTCTACTCTCTTTGTCTAGCTCTCTCTCACTCTCTCTCTGTCCCTCCCTCTCTCCCCCTCTTTCTCTCTCACTCTCTCCTCTCTATCTCACCATTCTCTCTTCATCTCTCACTTTATCTATCTATTTATCTCACCATTCTCTCTTCGCCTCTCTCACTTTCTCCATCTCTCTATTCACAAAATGCGCTCACATTTTTGGCAATGGTTTTTTGAATTCAAAAAATGTGTATTTTTTGAAATTCAAACCATAACACACTTGCATTATAACGTGCTCACATTTTAGCTTGGTAATGACCGAGCCTAGGCTCGATCACTACCAACCCATAATGTGAGCGTGTTTTACTATAACGTGCTGACATTTTCGCTATTTTGGGTTGAAAAAATAAAGTGGCCCCTTTTTGGCTCCCCATCTTTGTGCACTTACCCATGAGCAATACTTGAGTCATATACAAGATTGTTGGTATCTCTACATCCATTAGGGAATTATATATATATTTAATAATAGTAATAATAATATCCTTATCCACACCCTAGCCAACACCCTTATAATTAATAAAGAGTTACATACATACTTAACAATCATCATTGCACTTTTCAACATTTGACCATCACTAATTTACAAGGGTCTTCTTGACACAAAAGAACCCCAAAATATTAGTTTCTATACAAATTAACTTACAAACAAGCAAGGAATAAACACAATATATTGGCACTCAATGCACATTTCTATAGCATCTAAAATAGGTCTCATGTAGACATGAATACATTAGTTATTTAATTGGCACATTATGAATTAACATAATTTATAATGTTCATGGTATTTCTTAATAAAGTTAAGAGTCTCTCGATTTTACAATTGCCATATTTTTATCATGTTTTTGACCAAAATATCACTATTCGCTCTATTATTAAGATAAATTTTTTTATTTGGGTTTAGAGAAAGATACCCACAACCTAAAAGATACAATTACACATAACACTATAACAATAAATAATCTCATACTTTTCATTACATAATATTCCAAACCCAACCATTTTTTTCTAATAAGAATCATTTAATTTCCACTCCAAATTAAATTACAACCAATTATATCTTCTCATATAATTAAGACCAAGGTGAATCATAATTACACAATTTATTCTCTTTCTTTCTCTATATAAACATGAAACATAGGTGCAAATTCACTAATGATATGATGAAATATTAATAAGAACATTCCAAGTAACCTATTGCATGATCTCCTAATCAAATGCATTTAGAAAGGTCCCATAGAAAATTCTATCTAAAGCATTTTTTATCCATTAAATTTTTGACACAATAAAATGTGAGATAATATAACTTCAACAAAGCTAAGAGATGATAACTTAGAAATAAATCCTATTCTAGGAGAGTAATTATGGAGGGGTATACTTAGCTCTCAAAATGACACTAAATATATCTTTGATGTAGGCATTGAGAAGCTCCATTAGGTAGATATTTTTTTGAGAAAATTCCATCTAGATCTATTGGGGATCAATAAAATATATAATGCATCTATCAATGACATAAAAAAATTATTTGCACACACCTCTAGATGTCTTTCTCCACATCCCACACTAAAATCATGCCCTTCAGTTAGAATAAATTGAACCCAAAAAGGTCCACAAACTTCCTATTCACCTATTCCTTACATCCCTCCTCTCTGATTCTTCTCGTATTTAATGAAATTATTCTATAATTTATTCTTGAAAGGAATCCTTAACTTATTTGAAAGCTCTCATTTCATCATAGGAAAGGAGGAGGTTGATTAAGGTTGTGGAATATAGCTTTACTCTCACCACTCATGTTTTCTTGAAATTTTCTATTATCTTTTCAACAAATTCATTTCATGTATTTCTACAACCCTTTCAATGCATGAGACCATAATTATTTGAAGCATTTCAACCAATCTAGAAGTGTCTCCTTCCTTTCCTTCTATTATCTATCCTGTATTACTCCACACAACTCTCGAAAGTAACCAAAAACTTCCCAAATCCCACCTATAATTCATCTTGGGTGCCAAAATTTGAAACCATAAAATTTCAAAAATGCTAATTTAGAGATTAAATATTAAATCTTATAGCACTCAAATCTTCAATTTGAGTGTCAAAATTAATCATATACCTAAAGGAAATTTCCAAATATTTTAAAATCATGTCTATGAATTATCCCTCACAAATTCCCTATGTCTATTCTCCTCTCTTTGCCAAAATGCCTTTGCATCACACCTCCATCCTAGTCGCCTCTATTCCACCTTCCCTCTACACTTTTCTTGCCTTAAATTTGTCCAAAAAAATGTTTTGAAGAGGTCACAACTTCCCTCTTCCATACATGCGAAATGTTTCCTACCCTCACATCTTCTCCCAATGGCAAAGCTTGAATCCCTAGAATAAGAGGTCATAGGGGTTTATAGACTCCAAGTGCCATTTTTTCTCTATATGACTTGATATTTTTTGATGTTAATGGATTAGGATTACATAGTGCTTTAATGGAAATATAGGAACTATCTATTGATAGCGCCTACATGCCCATACTTGTGATTGAATGTGTTGATGGATGGCCATTTTGTGCTCCCTTCATTCATTTTTCTATAGTGCCCATGCTTCTCATTTAATTATTCCTTAGCACCTTTCATGAATTAACATCATATTATTTTTCCTTGCATGGAACCCATACTCGTGCCACTAATTCCCTTGACTATCATTCGATATACTTTGACTTTGTGGGATGTGACAGTTCAATAGAAAATAGAAAATAAATATAATAATTAAATTAAATATATTCAAAATTATATACCTTGGAAAGATTTCTTTGAGGGCTATAATATTACAAAATCCCATGTTCCAATGACTCAATTTGATGGTACAACATAAGATTTGAAACATTTTTCTTAAGAAAACTATGTGACTAGAAGGATAATGACATCTAAGGGACCTTCATTCAAAGGTTCCTTTGAATGAGTGTGCCTTCTTTGAAGGTATCCAAGGACCTTTAATTGAAGGTACATTTAAATGGAGGTAAGTTTTTCAATAGTTATAAAATATTAGATTATTTAAAATTACCTTTGAATTAAAGTCTACCTTCATTCAAAGGTGATTTCCATGTGACCTTTAAATGAAGGCACCTTCATTTGAAGAAAAACCTTTAAACAAAGGTGTTTTCCAAATTTCTTGTCATGTTCCATACAAAATTTTAATGTACCATAAGTGGGACATTCTATTGTGGGTTCACCCCATGATATTAGCGGTTATCACCATTCCCTTGTGTTTTATTGGTTGTGGATGACATATCCCTTGTACACTATTGTTTTATTATTTTAGAAATGTGTATGATCATTAGATGTGTTTTAGATACCTTGGTCTTGTATCAAAATTGTATTATTTTAAGTGATTTTGTATGATTAGTTAATTAACCATCTCTTAGTATAGGGTGTTGGCCTCAAGGTCCCACATGGTTGGGTGGTATTTATCACCATTAGGGCTAGCTAGATCTACAACTATGGTTTAGAGAATGTGTAGATTTCACTTGATGATTTTGATGTTGAAAGACCTTAATTATTACATTATTGAGAAATGTATACTTAAGGACTTTTGTCACTCTATAGTTCAATTTATTTTTGATCCATGAATGAAATTTGTAAACCTATGAAAATTATCCACATTTGAGATGGAGGTGTCATATTGTATTATTTCAGTTATCCTTATTTGGCTTGATAAGGTGTTGTAGTTTGAAATGGAATCCTATGACGTGCATGTCCTAATTCTTAAATGTGTAGAGTAGTTTGCTTTCAAATTGAAATAAGATTATTAATAATATGTTACACTATGATTAAGTTATAATCAGTAGTTCATATTTTGTATTTAAATCTTGGGTAGTAGTTAAAACCAATCATGTATTTTATTGTTACATAGAAGGAAATTGGTAAATACTAATGAATAGTAGCTTTTTGGCTTGAATTTTAGACATGATGAATTGAGCCTTGAGAACATAAGAAATGCTAGTTTAGTCTATTATGGATGAATCTAGATTCAATTCCCCTTTATATTTGCCTAAATATTCACGAGTTGTCTAATCAAATGATCTATCCCATCTAATGACTACCATGTTCTTTTACCTTCTCACATATGAACCTAACCCCAAAAGTGTATGGGTCATTAATGTGAATTAAATGTCAAGATAGATGATAATTTTTCCCTTTCTTCACCTTTTCTCAACATAAAAAACCTTGGTTGTTGATTCATGAGACCCACTAAAATCACAAGGGCTCACGTGAACTTTTCCTATCAACAAAGTCCAATATCCTTCAAAGTCTTGTGAGCCTTCCAATAGAGTTAAATTTAACAACCTTTGAAATTGATGATATATCTCCTTTGTGGATTTGTGAACCCAAAGAAAAACCTATGGGTCCCATGTCATATCTCTCCACCAATAACAAGACTCCTAAACACTCTATTAAAATTTTAGAAATAACATGAATTGCCCAAGAATGTTCATATGGCCTCCTCAACAATGGAGATCTTAGATTTTCCTTCACTCACCCAAATTCCTTTTGATTTTATTTGGCTTCTATAAACCATTTCATCAAACATATGATAGTTGTCACTCCTCTTGAAGGCCTTTGCAAAACTATCAACTAACAATCCCTCACACATTGTTGGATTAAAATTATCAATGACTTGCATTTATCCAAGCCTCTTAAACCTTCATTTTATTTGTGATAAGCATATCTTCATATTGCAAGGTTAAATTAAAAAAAATCAGGATTTAGTGAAATTTCATCACAATGGTAATATTTCCTTAGTAATTCAACAACTTCCTTCAATTTATTTGTGATAATCATATCTTCATGTTGCGAGATCAAATTTAAAAATTTAAAATATAGTGAAATTTCATCACAATGGTAATATGTCCTCAACAATTCAACAACTTCCATCTGTATCAATCTTCAATAGTGGTAACTATATCCAAAATAAAAGAGGTAGGAAAACTAAATCATAATTATTAAATGAAGATAAAAGAATGGCTTACAAATATTGAATAGTGGTGTGCAAGAATTTGGAAAAGCTTTAGCATGAATCTTAAAGATCTCAAATTCATGGTAATATCTTCTTGGTTGCAAAGTTTGGACCATTTGGTTTATTAAAAGATGATTATTACTAGATCTCAAATTAATTAGGAGCGATAGTAGGTTAAGGATAAAATTTCTTAATTAAAACTAGGCTAAGCTAAAATTAGAACTCAAGATGACCTTGTGGAAATGGAAAATATCATTTGCAGGATTAGAATTGACTTGCTTATCCCTTTGATAGTAAAATATTTGTTGCAATGAACTCATCATTTTGGTTAGAAAAGCTAACTTTTGCACAATATGAAAACACACTTAGTGGATGATAAAATATAACTAAGAATAATATGTGGAGATTCCTAAGAGGTAAATGTGACACTTTGATTTAGAGACATTGGTTGACGGTCATATTTTTATATTTCATATCATGTAGGGTCATGTGTTAAATCATCAAAACATCATTAGACTTTAGATGAAGGCTTGTTTAAATTTAAACACATATTAACTAGGGTTTAGCAGGCTAATTGTTGCTATATGAGAAAAATATTTCAAATATTTGTGTTAGCACAAAAAATCCTATAATTAAGCACTAATATTATGAAGTATAAAAGGGTGTCAAGGTCTATCATAGTTAATCTAGACAAGGACATGTTTCTTGATTTGAAATGTGTGAAAGGTATTATATGATCTATCAACTTTGTTAAACTTCCATTTTATTTTCTACATATGTAGGGATTGCTACCACAAATGCCTTTGATACTACTTTGCATGGTTTGACTTGTATTGGACAAATTAGGGTGTTTAAAAGAATGATCTTGTTATACATTTGAAAAAAAATTTAAGATTATAAATTCATAGGTATTTAGGTTCCTATTGATACTTTACTTCTTTCTTGAGTTGAATATTAACATATAAGGATTTTTTTCTTTTATGTAGAAGGGAATGTTAGTGTAAATAGGATTATTTCATATCTAGTTATCTTATCACCCTTTATAGGTTGATTCATTCATACTTTTTAAGTCTCCACTTAGGGGATTTTTAGTTTTTGTCTCTCTTCATATGGTTGAGACACATGTACTCACCTTTTGAGACACCTATTTCATACACATCTTACATGTGCTCAAACGTTTGTCATATGAGCAAACATGTGTTACACATTTAGAGGCTTAATCAGTCATTTATTCTTAGTTTCCTATCTTCTCTACCTTGCCTATATATGCAAGGCACTCATTTTATATTTTTAGACACTCTCATTTTATATGATAATTCATATTGTGCATTATTTTGTTTCACTAGTGGAAGGCTATTATGTTGCATTTAGGTCTTGATTTTTCCAACATTGTATCAAAGTCATGATTGCATGTCCCTTCCCAAATCTAGGTCATTCTAATGCTCATCTTTATCATCAAAGCACCATGGAGTCAAATAGACATTTCCATTGAGTTTCAAAGGATTGAGAAACAAAGAAATACCTTTTGTTTTATCAAATTTGATAATTTTTTTAATTTTTTTTTTAAAATTTAACCCCTATACCCTACAAAATCTAAAATTTTGAAAAAGAAAATAGTAGAGGGACCATTTTGTCATTTTGTTCCAAATTTTTATTGTAGGTTTAATGTGGTTCATGATTGACCAATTTTCATTTGGTCGAGGGTTCACCACCACCATTATTTTCCATCTGTTAATTTCTTCCTCCATTGTTGAAGCTTTGTAGGTGATTCAAGTCATGTTCATATGCTCTAAGGTCTTTATGTGTTCATCAAGCATGTGATAAGGTGTGGGTGTCCCCATAGGCAATGATGGAGACTAAACCTTTGTAATCCACTTGGACAATGCCAACCTTATATTCGGATCAGAAAGAAAGTTTGCAGGTTCATTGGCCACAAAGGGGGAATCTTAGTTGAAAGAAAAGAGATTTGGATTGTGTCAAGGCTGAGAAGTGGCTGACCCTATATTTGGTACCTTCATCCCATTCAACCATATCAATAGACAAGAATTATTGAGGTTGGTGTGACCCTGTGTGCACCTATTTTATTCCAATAGCCTACAAAACCCTTCAAAGCATGAAGACTTAGTAAGGTGACTTGCTTTAATAGATATGTTATTGCCATATCATACATTGAAGGCCAGAGGCAGAGGAAAATATTGAAACTATAGCAACTCAACTCAAAATTTTAATCATTGAATATAAGAGAACAAAAATTTAGAACACATAAAATAAACCTAGAAGGATTGATATTGTATTACTTCATTCAAAATATATTGATTCCAAAAAGCTATTGCTCAAACTTTCTACTACAAAGCATTCTATAAAAAACTTGTTCAACACTCTTCTTTTTCTCCTACTTAAAACATTAAAAACTTCTTACATAAAAACCCTACGGAGGAAACTTTACCAACAAGCAAAAGAGGATAAATAAATGTCATAAATTACTTTTTTAGTGACTTTCTTTTCATGTCAAGGGAAAAAGCATTAACCACACAAATTACAAAAACCATATTAAATAGTCCTTAAATATAAAATTCCCGTGAAAAACATAAATGTCAAAAATGCCACCATAAAATAAATGTCACCGCACAACCACCACTGTCAAGAGAGGAGGATGAAAGATGCAATATACCCATACAACTGCACAAAATAAAAGAGAAGACTACAGGATTGTGTCAGGAGTTGAGAAGGCAGCGTCAAGAGCTATCAAAGGTTGGAATTACACCGTCAGGAGTTGGAATTATTTCTAACACTCCCCCTTAATTATAACTACTGTCGTCAATGATACCCAATCAATCTCTTTGATAGATGAATTTTTCTTTTCCAAGTGCCTTTGTGAAAACATATGCACATTGATCTTCAAACCTACAAAATCCCAAAAAATATTTCTCCATTGTTGATTAGTTCTCTAATGAAGTGATATCTTGTATCTATATGTTTGCTTCTCTTGTAGAAAACTGTATTTTTTGGCAATGCTATAGCTGAGTTGTTGTCACAATAGATCTTTGTTTCCTCTTCTTCTTCTTGTTTGAACTCTTTAACATTGTTCTCATCCAAATTGCTTGACATGATGCACTTGTGGCTGCTACATACTTTGCTTCAGCTGATGAAAGAGTAAAAATTGGTTGTTTCTTTAAAGCCCATGAAACTACACCAGTACTAAAGGGAAAAAAATAACAGGAAGTTCTCTTTCTATCATCTATACATCCTACATAATCACTGTTAGTGTATCCTATCAGCTTGAAATCACTTGTCTTTGAGTAAAGAATTACATAGTTCCTTGTTCCACTAACATATTTCAAAATCCTCTTTCCGGCTTGCTAATGAAAAACTTTTGGAGACTCCATGAACCTTGAAATGAGACTAATTGCAAACATTATGTCTAGCATTGTGGTTGTTAAGTACGTAATGCTTCCAACAAGTTTTTTGTACAAGGTTGGATTTACATCTGCTCCTTTCTCATCTTTGCTTAATTTCAAACCTGTGACAATAGGAGTTGGGGCTGCTTTGAAATTCATCATATTAAACCTTTTCAAAATGTCATTTGCATATTTTTTTTGAGAAATGAATACACCATTTTCATTTTGATTCACCTCTATGCCAAGAAAGTATTTCATTAAACCTAAATTAGTCATCTCAAATTCTTTCTTCATATCTGATTTGAACATGTCAATTGATAGATCACCCTTGAATACCATGTCATCAACATATAAACAAACAATTATAATCTCACCTTTCCAATTCATTTCGGTATACAATGTAGGATCACTATTGCACCTATTGAAGCCATTTTGCAAAAGATAACTATAAATTCTGTTGTACCAAGCTCTTGGGGCTTGCTTGAGTCCATACAGTGCTTTCTTGAGCTTGTAAACTTTGTTTTCATGTTCCAAAATCTCATACCCAGGTGGCTGCTCCACATAGACTTCTTCTAAAATACCATTTAAGAAAGTTGATTTCACATCCATTTGTTATACTCCCCACTTGTTTTGAGCTGCTATGGCCAATATTTTTCTCATAGTGTCTATATGGGAAACTGGTGCAAATGTCTCATTGTAGTCTATCCCGGGTTGTTGTGAATAACCTTTGGCTACAAGCCTTGCTTTATGCTTTTTTACTTCACCATTTGCATTCAATTTGGTTTTATAAACCCACTTCACTCCAATCACCTCTTTTCCTTGTGGAAGGTTCAATAACTCCCATGTTTGATTCTTTTCAATAGCATCTATTTCTTCATCCATTGCACATATCCATTTGTCATCTTTAATTGCATCCTCAAAATGTATTGGATCATATATTTGTGAATAAAGTGCAAAAAGAGAAATATGATCAGAATTATTTTCACCTTCATTTTGCTCATAAATGTCCCTAATAGTTCCAATTTTATGTCTCCTTAAGTTTCTAGTGTGGGGTTTGACACGTCACTTGAACTTGGACTTGTGGAATGTGGACTTGATGGTCCTGCACTAAAAGTTTATGTTGTAGATGGTGTTTGTTTTCCTCTTATTGCTTCTCTTACATTTGATGATGGCGTCACTTGTAGACCACTTTGTTGACCATAAATGGGTGTGGAAGGAGTCACATTTGATGGTGTATTTGCTGGTATAAAAAATTCATTATCTTCTTGTGGCAAGTTGGCTGCAATATTGATTGTTTTCTCCAAACTTCCATCCCATGCTTCATCTTCTACGAACTACACATCTCTGTTGATTATAATCTTCTTGCTGATTGGATTATATAACTTGTATGCCTTGGATTCATCATTGTATCCCACAAATATGCATTTTTCTCCTTTGTTATCTAACTTCTTAATTCATCAAGCACATGCGCATATGCTACACAACCAAAAACTCTCATGTGAGAAACATTATGTTTTCTTCCAGTCCATGCTACTTCAGGAATCATATTCATGACACTTTTTGTTGGAAACCTATTCATTATATAAGTTGCATATGATATAGCTTCAGCCCAATACTCATATGGAAAATGTTTGAATTTTAACACGCTTCTAGCCATTTCCATGATTGTTCTTCTTTTTCTTTTAGCTACCCCATTTTGTTGAGGTGTATATCTGGTTGTAAGCTGCTTGTGAATCCCATGATCTTTGCAAAAATTTAAAAACTCTTTTGAAATGTATTCACCACCTCTGTCCATTCTCAATGCTTTAATGTAATACCCACTTTTCTTTTCAACAAGAGCTTTGAATTGACAAAAATATTCAAATGCCTCACTCTTATTATTTAGAAAGTAAACCCATGTTTTCCTTGAGTGATCATCAATGAATGTCAAAAAGTAGAATCTACCACCTATTGAAGGTGTTTGCATTGGCCCACACAAGTTTGAATAAATGATCTCCAAAGGGGCTTTCACTCTAGTTGACTTTCCTGCTGGAAATGATTCTCTATGTTGCTTTCCTAAGATGCATCCTTCACATATTCTTTTTGGTTTCTCTATTAAAGGTAATCCCTTGACCATGCTTTTCCTATGAAGTAGATTTAGAGCTGCAAAGTTTAAATGCCCAAATCTTAGATGCCAAAGCCAATTTTCATCTTTTATTTTTGCTTGAAAGATTGTTTGTATAACTGTTGCATTTTCTTCTTTACCCTCTTGTGGAGACATTGAGTGGTGTGCTTGAGTATAGTCTACACTCAAATATGGTTTTATCCTTAGGGGAAACATCCTATTGTTGGTCATTTGAACCTTGGAAATGAGTTGATTGCTTGGAAATTTATCTAAAATTGTACATAGACCATTCTTGAAAGATACTTGGGTAAGTGCACCAAGGTGGTTCCCAAAAAGGGGGCTTAAGTGGCCACTTTTTTTTTGAAATCAAGAAATACTAACCTTGCACGTGAAATTGAGGATAGTTACACTCAAAATTTTGAGATGGAACAAAAACAAGGATTGAAGTGCTCTGAGTCTACTTTCTAAACTACTAGTTTATTTTGAAAATGGTTTAGATTAAGGGGTTCAAAAGAGGGATGTACACAAATTGGTGTTGTTTTTGTCAGAAAAACATAACATAGCAACTCTTGTATGACCCTAACACGGTGAAGTTTTTTTTAGTATTTTTAAAATCACTACAGTTAGAAGTTAGGTAACAGTATCTAGTTGATGCATGATTTTTCTGATAATTTTTTAATGAATATTTGATTTTTACTAATTTTCTAAGTGGGCACTTCTTGAAAAGCAAAATTTTGGTCGTGCTCCCCCTACAAATTTTGGAAATTAATTGATTTAAAAAAAATAAAATTGTAGAATGGAGTCTAGTTTCTAAAAATGTAATTTATTTGAAATTTCGATGAACGGTTAATTTATAAAAAAAAACCAAACATTGCTTTTTGGCAAAAAGAGACATACAAAAAAAAAAAATGGATGAAAGGCTTAACATTGTCAAAAAGTGAAAAAAATTACATCGTTGGATAGCTAAGAGAGAACCTAACATTACCCATGTGTTCGATTTTGTCGATAACCGGATGCAATCGTGATGGTGAACATGAACCCGATTATGCGAAAAATTGTAGAATTTACAAAAACACATCCCTGGTCGTTAGGAATACCCTCCAAGCTTTTGGGTTAGTATTCCAAGGAAAATACCAATGCTAAGGCTTGGGAATTCCCAAAGAAAGATATAACATGAGCGCATTATAACACACTTGCATTATTTCCTAGTTTTGACATTTTTTTTACTTATTTGAGATACATGTCAAGCAAGACATAATGTGAACACGTTATAATGCACTTGTGTTATGTCTTCCTTTATGTTAAATGCCACTCTATTGAATGTTTGTTGATATATTTGTATGTTTGTATGTACATGTATGTTGGTGTGTCATGTATGTATGTATGTGTGCATGCTTGTATGTATGTATGTATGTATTCCTATATGTATCAGTGCATGTATATTGTATGTATATAGGATTGTATGTACATATGTATTATGCTTGTATGTATTTATGTATGTCTTTAGAGGGAGGGAGAATTTTAAGAGAGAGAGAGAGAGTTTTCTAGGTAGGGTGGGATGGGGAGAGAGAGTTTGGAGAGAGGGGGTGGAAGTGAGAGTTTAAGAGAGGGAGTGGGAGAGCAGGGGTTGGAGTGAGGGGGACTTAGCTAGGTAGGGTGATAGGGAGAGACATGAGAGATAGGTAGGGAGAGGGAGTGGGAGAGAGAGGGAGTGTGAGTGAGAGACTTGAGAGAGGGAGAGGGTGTGGGAGGG